>OZ010645.1:44148037-44350537 GCA_963932195.1 Empis livida
AATTAAATTTCGAACACGTAGATACCAAATATGTGGGGATTGCTTTTGTTTTAAACTTTTTTAATTTTTTTCGGAAAAATCATGATGGTTGGTATGGATTTTGACCAAGCTTATGTTTTTGTGAAATTTCTCGGGTAATTTTAATTATTTTTGAAAAAGGTCTTTGGAAATGAACTGGAAATTAAATTTCGAACACGTAGATACCAAATATGTGGGGATTGCTTTTGTTTTAAACTTTTTTAATTTTTTTCGGAAAAATCATGATGGTTGGTATGGATTTTGACAAAGCTTTAGTTTTTGTGAAATTTCTCGGGCAATTTTAATTATTTTTGAAAAAGGTCTTCGGTAATGAACTGGATATTAAATTTCGAACACGTAGATACCAAATATGCGGGGATTGCTTTTGTTTTAAACTTTTTTAATTTTTTTCGGAAAAATCATGATGGTTGGTATGGATTTTGACAAAGCTTATGTTTTTGTGAAATTTCTCGGGCAATTTTAATTATTTTTGAAAAAGGTCTTTGGAAATGAACTGGAAATTAAATTTCGAACACGTAGATACCAAATATGTGGGGATTGCTTTTGTTTTAAACTTTTTTAATTTTTTTCGGAAAAATCATGATGGTTGGTATGGATTTTGACAAAACTTATATTTTTGTGAAATTTCTCGGGCAATTTTAATTATTTTTGAAAAAGGTCTTTGGAAATGAACTGGAAATTAAATTTCGAACACGTAGATACCAAATATGTGGGGATTGCTTTTGTTTTAAACTTTTTAATTTTTTTCGGAAAAATCATGATGGTTGGTATGGATTTTGACAAAGCTTATGTTTTTGTGAAATTTCTCGGGCAATTTTAATTATTTTTGAAAAAGGTCGTCGGAAATGAACTGGAAATTAAATTCGAACACGTAGATACCAAATATGTGGGGATTGCTTTTGTTTTAAACTTTTTTAATTTTTTTCGGAAAAATCATGATGGTTGGTATGGATTTTGACAAAGCTTATGTTTTTTTTGAAATTTATCGGGCAATTTTAATTATTTTTGAAAAAGGTCGTCGGAAATGAACTGGAAATTAAATTTCGAACACGTAGATACCAAATATGTGGGGGATTGCTTTTGTTTTAAACTTTTTTAATTTTTTTCGGAAAAATCATGATGGTTGGTATGGATTTTGACAAAACTTATATATTTGTGAAATTTCTCGGGCAATTTTAATTATTTTGAAAAAGGTCTTCGGAAATGAACTGGAAATTAAATTTCGAACACGTAGATACCAAATATGTGGGGATTGCTTTTGTTTTAAACTTTTTTAATTTTTTTCGGAAAAATCATGATGGTTGGTATAGATTTTGACAAAGCTTATGTTTTTTTGAAATTTATCGGGCAATTTTAATTATTTTTGAAAAAGGTCGTCGGAAATGAACTGGAAATTAAATTTCGAACACGTAGATACCAAATATGTGGGGATTGCTTTTGTTTTAAACTTTTTTAATTTTTTTCGGAAAAATCATGATGGTTGGTATGGATTTTGACAAAACTTATATTTTTGTGAAATTTCTCGGGCAATTTTAATTATTTTTGAAAAAGGTCTTCGGAAATGAACTGGAAATTAAATTTCGAACACGTAGATACCAAATATGTGGGATTGCTTTTGTTTTAAACTTTTTTAATTTTTTTCGGAAAAATCATGATGGTTGGTATGGATTTTGACAAAGCTTATGTTTTTTTGAAATTTATCGGGCAATTTTAATTATTTTTGAAAAAGGTCGTCGGAAATGAACTGGAAATTAAATTTCGAACACGTAGATACCAAATATGTGGGGATTGCTTTTGTTTTAAACTTTTTTAATTTTTTTCGGAAAAATCATGATGGTTGGTATGGATTTTGACAAAGCTTATGTTTTTTTTAAATTTATCGGCAATTTTAATTATTTTTGAAAAAGGTCGTCGGAAATGAACTGGAAATTAAATTTCGAACACGTAGATACCAAATATGTGGGGATTGCTTTTGTTTTAAACTTTTTTAATTTTTTTCGGAAAAATCATGATGGTTGGTATGGGTTTTGACAAAACTTATAGTTTTGTGAAATTTCTCGGGCAATTTTAATTATTTTTGAAAAAGGTCTTCGGAAATGAACTGGAAATTAAATTTCGAACACGTAGATACCAAATATGTGGGGATTGCTTTTGTTTTAAACTTTTTAATTTTTTTCGGAAAAATCATGATGGTTGGTATGGATTTTGACAAAGCTTTAGTTTTTGTGAAATTTCTCGGGCAATTTTAATTATTTTTGAAAAAGGTCTTCGGTAATGAACTGGATATTAAATTTCGAACACGTAGATACCAAATATGCGGGGGATTGCTTTTGTTTTAAACTTTTTTAATTTTTTTCGGAAAAATCATGATGGTTGGTATGGATTTTGACAAAGCTTATGTTTTTTTGAAATTTATCGGGCAATTTTAATTATTTTTGAAAAAGGTCTTCGGAAATGAACTGGAAATTAAATTTCGAACACGTAGATACCAAATATGTGGGGATTGCTTTTGTTTTAAACTTTTTTAATTTTTTTCGGAAAAATCATGATGGTTGGTATGGATTTTGACAAAGCTTTAGTTTTTGTGAAATTTCTCGGGCAATTTTAATTATTTTTGAAAAAGGTCTTCGGTAATGAACTGGATATTAAATTTCGAACACGTAGATACCAAATATGCGGGGATTGCTTTTGTTTTAAACTTTTTTAATTTTTTTCGGAAAAATCATGATGGTTGGTATGGATTTTGACAAAGCTTATGTTTTTGTGAAATTTCTCGGGCAATTTAAATTATTTTTGAAAAAGGTCTTTGGAAATGAACTGGAAATTAAATTTCGAACACGTAGATACCAAATATGTGGGGATTGCTTTTGTTTTAAACTTTTTTAATTTTTTTCGGAAAAATCATGATGGTTGGTATGGATTTTGACAAAACTTATATTTTTGTGAAATTTCTCGGGCAATTTTAATTATTTTTGAAAAAGGTCTTTGGAAATGAACTGGAAATTAAATTTCGAACACGTAGATACCAAATATGTGGGGATTGCTTTTGTTTTAAACTTTTTTAATTTTTTTCGGAAAAATCATGATGGTTGGTATGGATTTTGACAAAGCTTATGTTTTTGTGAAATTTCTCGGGCAATTTTAATTATTTTTGAAAAAGGTCGTCGGAAATGAACTGGAAATTAAATTTCGAACACGTAGATACCAAATATGTGGGGATTGCTTTTGTTTTAAAACTTTTTTAATTTTTTTCGGAAAAATCATGATGGTTGGTATGGATTTTGACAAAGCTTATGTTTTTTTGAAATTTATCGGGCAATTTTAATTATTTTTGAAAAAGGTCTTCGGAAATGAACTGGAAATTAAATTTCGAACACGTAGATACCAAATATGTGGGGATTGCTTTTGTTTTAAACTTTTTAATTTTTTTCGGAAAAATCATGATGGTTGGTATGGATTTTGACAAAACTTATATATTTGTGAAATTTCTCGGGCAATTTTAATTATTTTTGAAAAAGGTCTTCGGAAATGAACTGGAAATTAAATTTCGAACACGTAGATACCAAATATGTGGGGATTGCTTTTGTTTTAAACTTTTTTAATTTTTTTCGGAAAAATCATGATGGTTGGTATGGATTTTGACAAAGCTTATGTTTTTTTTGAAATTTATCGGGCAATTTTAATTATTTTTGAAAAAGGTCGTCGGAAATGAACTGGAAATTAAATTTCATATGTGGGGATTGCTTTTGTTTTAAACTTTTTTAATTTTTTTCGGAAAAATCATGATGGTTGGTATGGATTTTGACAAAGCTTATGTTTTTTTGAAATTTATCGGGCAATTTTAATTATTTTTGAAAAAGGTCGTCGGAAATGAACTGGAAATTAAATTTCGAACACGTAGATACCAAATATGTGGGGATTGCTTTTGTTTTAAACTTTTTTAATTTTTTTCGGAAAAATCATGATGGTTGGTATGGATTTTGACAAAACTTATATTTTTGTGAAATTTCTCGGGCAATTTTAATTATTTTTGAAAAAGGTCTTCGGAAATGAACTGGAAATTAAATTTCGAACACGTAGATACCAAATATGTGGGGATTGCTTTTGTTTTAAACTTTTTTAATTTTTTTCGGAAAAATCATGATGGTTGGTATGGATTTTGACAAAGCTTATGTTTTTTTGAAATTTATCGGGCAATTTTAATTATTTTTGAAAAAGGTCGTCGGAAATGAACTGGAAATTAAATTTCGAACACGTAGATACCAAATATGTGGGGATTGCTTTTGTTTTAAACTTTTTTAATTTTTTTCGGAAAAATCATGATGGTTGGTATGGATTTTGACAAAGCTTATGTTTTTTTTAAATTTATCGGGCAATTTTAATTATTTTTGAAAAAGGTCGTCGGAAATGAACTGGAAATTAAATTTCGAACACGTAGATACCAAATATGTGGGGATTGCTTTTGTTTTAAACTTTTTTAATTTTTTTCGGAAAAATCATGATGGTTGGTATGGGTTTTGACAAAACTTATATTTTTGTGAAATTTCTCGGGCAATTTTAATTATTTTTGAAAAAGGTCTTCGGAAATGAACTGGAAATTAAATTTCGAACACGTAGATACCAAATATGTGGGGATTGCTTTTGTTTTAAACTTTTTTAATTTTTTTCGGAAAAATCATGATGGTTGGTATGGATTTTGACAAAACTTATATTTTTGTGAAATTTCTCGGGCAATTTTAATTATTTTTGAAAAAGGTCTTCGGAAATGAACTGGAAATTAAATTTCGAACACGTAGATACCAAATATGTGGGGATTGCTTTTGTTTTAAACTTTTTTAATTTTTTTCGGAAAAATCATGATGGTTGGTATGGATTTTGACAAAGCTTATGTTTTTTTGAAATTTATCGGGCAATTTTAATTATTTTTGAAAAAGGTCGTCGGAAATGAACTGGAAATTAAATTTCGAACACGTAGATACCAAATATGTGGGGATTGCTTTTGTTTTAAACTTTTTTAATTTTTTTCGGAAAAATCATGATGGTTGGTATGAATTTTGACAAAGCTTATGTTTTTGTGAAATTACTCGGGCAATTTTAATTATTTTTGAAAAAGGTCGTCGGAAATGAACTGGAAATTAAATTTCGAACACGTAGATACCAAATATGTGGGGATTGCTTTTGTTTTAAACTTTTTTAATTTTTTTCGGAAAAATCATGATGGTTGGTATGGATTTTGACAAAGCTTATGTTTTTGTGAAATTTCTCGGGCAATTTTAATTATTTTTGAAAAAGGTCTTCGGTAATGAACTGGATATTAAATTTCGAACACGTAGATACCAAATATGCGGGGATTGCTTTTGTTTTAAACTTTTTTAATTTTTTTCGGAAAAATCATGATGGTTGGTATGGATTTTGACAAAGCTTATGTTTTTGTGAAATTTCTCGGGCAATTTTAATTATTTTTGAAAAAGGTCGTCGGAAATGAACTGGAAATTAAATTTCGAACACGTAGATACCAAATATGTGGGGATTGCTTTTGTTTTAAACTTTTTAAATTTTTTTCGGAAAAATCATGATGGTTGGTATGGATTTTGACCAAGCTTATGTTTTTGTGAAATTTCTCGGGCAATTTTAATTATTTTTGAAAAAGGTCGTCGGAAATGAACTGGAAATTAAATTTCGAACACGTAGATACCAAATATGTGGGGATTGCTTTTGTTTTAAACTTTTTTAATTTTTTTCGGAAAAATCATGATGGTTGGTATGGATTTTGACAAAGCTTATGTTTTTTTGAAATTTATCGGGCAATTTTAATTATTTTTGAAAAAGGTCGTCGGAAATGAACTGGAAATTAATTTTCGAACACGTAGATACCAAATATGTGGGGATTGCTTTTGTTTTAAACTTTTTTAATTTTTTTCGGAAAAATCATGATGGTTGGTATGGATTTTGACAAAGCTTATGTTTTTTTGAAATTTCTCGGGCAATTTTAATTATTTTTGAAAAAGGTCGTCGGAAATGAACTGGAAATTAAATTTCGAACACGTAGATACCAAATATGTGGGGATTGCTTTTGTTTTAAACTTTTTTAATTTTTTTCGGAAAAATCATGATGGTTGGTATGGATTTTGACCAAGCTTATGTCTTTGTGAAATTTCTCGGGCAATTTTAATTATTTTTGAAAAAGGTCTTTGGAAATGAACTGGAAATTAAATTTCGAACACGTAGATACCAAATATGTGGGGATTGCTTTTGTTTTAAACTTTTTTAATTTTTTTCGGAAAAATCATGATGGTTGGTATGGATTTTGACAAAGCTTATGTTTTTGTGAAATTTCTCGGGCAATTTTAATTATTTTTGAAAAAGGTCTTCGGTAATGAACTGGATATTAAATTTCGAACACGTAGATACCAAATATGCGGGGATTGCTTTTGTTTTAAACTTTTTTAATTTTTTTCGGAAAAATCATGATGGTTGGTATGGATTTTGACAAAGCTTATGTTTTTGTGAAATTTCTCGGGCAATTTTAATTATTTTTGAAAAAGGTCGTCGGAAATGAACTGGAAATTAAATTTCGAACACGTAGATACCAAATATGTGGGGATTGCTTTTGTTTTAAACTTTTTTAATTTTTTTCGGAAAAATCATGATGGTTGGTATGAATTTTGACCAAGCTTATGTTTTTGTGAAATTTCTCGGGCAATTTTAATTATTTTTGAAAAAGGTCGTCGGAAATGAACTGGAAATTAAATTTCGAACACGTAGATACCAAATATGTGGGGATTGCTTTTGTTTTAAACTTTTTTAATTTTTTTCGGAAAAATCATGATGGTTGGTATGGATTTTGACAAAGCTTATGTTTTTTTGAAATTTATCGGGCAATTTTAATTATTTTTGAAAAAGGTCGTCGGAAATGAACTGGAAATTAAATTTCGAACACGTAGATACCAAATATGTGGGGATTGCTTTTGTTTTAAACTTTTTTAATTTTTTTCGGAAAAATCATGATGGTTGGTATGGATTTTGACAAAGCTTATGTTTTTTTGAAATTTCTCGGGCAATTTTAATTATTTTTGAAAAAGGTCTTCTGTAATGAACTGGATATTAAATTTCGAACACGTAGATACCAAATATGCGGGGATTGCTTTTGTTTTAAACTTTTTTAATTTTTTTCGGAAAAATCATGATGGTTGGTATGGATTTTGACAAAGCTTATGTTTTTGTGAAATTTCTCGGGCAATTTTAATTATTTTTGAAAAAGGTCTTCGGTAATGAACTGGATATTAAATTTCGAACACGTAGATACCAAATATGCGGGGATTGCTTTTGTTTTAAACTTTTTTAATTTTTTTCGGAAAAATCATGAAAGTTGGTATGGATTTTGACAAAGCTTATGTTTTTGTGAAATTTCTCGGGCAATTTTAATTATTTTTGAAAAAGGTCTTCGGAAATGAACTGGAAATTAAATTTCGAACACGTAGATACCAAATATGCGGGGATTGCTTTTGTTTTAAACTTTTTTAATTTTTTTCGGAAAAATCATGATGGTTGGTATGGATTTTGACAAAGCTTATGTTTTTTTGAAATTTATCGGGCAATTTTAATTATTTTTGAAAAAGGTCGTCGGAAATGAACTGGAAATTAAATTTCGAACACGTAGATACCAAATATGTGGGGATTGCTTTTGTTTTAAACTTTTTTAATTTTTTTCGGAAAAATCATTTTGGTTGGTATGGATTTTGACCAAGCTTATGTTTTTGTGAAATTTCTCGGGCAATTTTAATTATTTTTGAAAAAGGTCTTCGGAAATGAACTTGATATTAAATTTCGAACACGTAGATACCAAATATGCGGGGATTTCTTTTGTTTTAAACTTTTTTAATTTTTTTCGGAAAAATCATGATGGTTGGTATGGATTTTGACAAAGATTATGTTTTTTTGAAATTTCTCGGGCAATTTTAATTATTTTTGAAAAAGGTCTTCGGAAATGAACTGGAAATTAAATTTCGAACACGTAGATACCAAATATGTGGGGATTGCTTTTGTTTTAAACTTTTTTAATTTTTTTCGGAAAAATCATGATGGTTGGTATGGATTTTGACAAAGCTTATGTTTTTGTGAAATTTCTCGGGCAATTTTAATTATTTTTGAAAAAGGTCTTCGGTAATGAACTGGATATTAAATTTCGAACACGTAGATACCAAATATGCGGGGATTGCTTTTGTTTTAAACTTTTTTAATTTTTTTCGGAAAAATCATGATAGTTGGTATGGATTTTGACAAAGCTTATGTTTTTGTGAAATTTCTCGGGCAATTTTAATTATTTTTGAAAAAGGTCTTCGGAAATGAACTGGAAATTAAATTTCGAACACGTAGATACCAAATATGTGGGGATTGCTTTTGTTTTAAACTTTTTTAATTTTTTTCGGAAAAATCATGATGGTTGGTATGGATTTTGACAAAGCTTATGTTTTTGTGAAATTTCGCGGGCAATTTTAATTATTTTTGAAAAAGGTCTTCGGTAATGAACTGGATATTAAATTTCGAACACGTAGATACCAAATATGCGGGGATTGCTTTTGTTTTAAACTTTTTTAATTTTTTTCGGAAAAATCATGATGGTTGGTATGGATTTTGACAAAGCTTATGTTTTTTTGAAATTTCTCGGGCAATTTTAATTATTTTTGAAAAAGGTCTTCGGAAATGAACTGGAAATTAAATTTCGAACACGTAGCTCCCAAATATGTGGGGATTGCTTTTGTTTTAAACTTTTTTAATTTTTTTCGGAAAAATCATGATGGCTGGTATGGATTTTGACCAAGCTTATGTTTTTGTGAAATTTCTCGGGCAATTTTAATTATTTTTGAAAAAGGTCTTCGGAAATGAACTGGAAATTAAATTTCGAACACGTAGATACCAAATATGTGGGGATTGCTTTTGTTTTAAACTTTTTTTATTTTTTTCGGAAAAATCATGATGGTTGGTATGGATTTTGACAAAGCTTATGTTTTTGTGAAATTTCTCGGGCAATTTTAATTATTTTTGAAAAAGGTCTTCGGTAATGAACTGGATATTAAATTTCGAACACGTAGATACCAAATATGCGGGGATTGCTTTTGTTTTAAACTTTTTTAATTTTTTTCGGAAAAATCATGATAGTTGGTATGGATTTTGATAAAGCTTCTGTTTTTGTGAAATTTCTCGGGCAATTTTAATTATTTTTGAAAAAGGTCTTCGGAAATGAACTGGATATTAAATTTCGAACACGTAGATACCAAATATGCGGGAATTGCTTTTGTTTTAAACTTTTTTAATTTTTTTCGGAAAAATCATGATGGTTGGTATGGATTTTGACAAAGCTTATGTTTTTGTGAAATTTCTCGGGCAATTTTAATTATTTTTGAAAAAGGTCGTCGGAAATGAACTGGAAATTAAATTTCGAACACGTAGATACCAAATATGTGGGGATTGCTTTTGTTTTAAACTTTTTTAATTTTTTTCGGAAAAATCATGATGGTTGGTATGGATTTTGACCAAGCTTATGTTTTTGTGAAATTTCTCGGGCAATTTTAATTATTTTTGAAAAAGGTCGTCGGAAATGAACTGGAAATTAAATTTCGAACACGTAGATACCAAATATGTGGGGATTGCTTTTGTTTTAAACTTTTTTAATTTTTTTCGGAAAAATCATGATGGTTGGTATGGATTTTGACAATACTTATGTTTTTGTGAAATTTCTCGGGTAATTTTAATTATTTTTGAAAAAGGTCGTCGGTAATGAACTGGATATTAAATTTCGAACACGTAGATACCAAATATGCGGGGATTGCTTTTGTTTTAAAGTTTTTTAATTTTTTTCGGAAAAATCATGATGGTTGGTATGGATTTTGACCAAGCTTATGTTTTTGTGAAATTTCTCGGGCAATTTTAATTATTTTTGAAAAAGGTCTTCGGAAATGAACTGGATATTAAATTTCGAACACGTAGATACCAAATATGTGGGGATTGCTTTTGTTTTAAACTTTTTTAATTTTTTTCGGAAAAATCATGATGGTTGGTATGGATTTTGACAAAGCTTATGTTTTTGTGAAATTTCTCGGGCAATTTTAATTATTTTTGAAAAGGTCTTCGGAAATGAACTGGAAATTAAATTTCGAACACGTAGATACCAAATATGTGGGGATTGCTTTTGTTTTAAACTTTTTTAATTTTTTTCGGAAAAATCATGATGGTTGGTATGGATTTTGACAAAGCTTATGTCTTTGTGAAATTTCTCGGGCAATTTGAATTATTTTTGAAAAAGGTCTTCGGAAATGAACTTGATATTAAATTTCGAACACGTAGATACCAAATATGCGGGGATTTCTTTTGTTTTAAACTTTTTTAATTTTTTTCGGAAAAATCATGATAGTTGGTATGGATTTTGACAAAGCTTATGTTTTTGTGAAATTTCTCGGGCAATTTTAATTATTTTTGAAAAAGGTCTTCGGAAATGAACTGGAAATTAAATTTCGAACACGTAGATACCAAATATGTGGGGATTGCTTTTGTTTTAAACTTTTTTAATTTTTTTCGGAAAAATCATGATGGTTGGTATGGATTTTGACAAAGCTTATGTTTTTGTGAAATTTCTCGGGCAATTTTAATTATTTTTGAAAAAGGTCTTCGGTAATGAACTGGATATTAAATTTCGAACACGTAGATACCAAATATGCGGGGATTGCTTTTGTTTTAAACTTTTTTAATTTTTTTCGGAAAAATCATGATAGTTGCTATGGATTTTGACAAAGCTTATGTTTTTGTGAAATTTCTCGGGCAATTTTAATTATTTTTGAAAAAGGTCTTCGGAAATGAACTGGAAATTAAATTTCGAACACGTAGATACCAAATATGTGGGGATTGCTTTTGTTTTAAACTTTTTTAATTTTTTTCGGAAAAATCATGATGGTTGGTATGGATTTTGACAAAGCTTATGTTTTTTTGAAATTTATCGGGCAATTTTAATTATTTTTGAAAAACGTCTTCGGTAATGAACTGGATATTAAATTTCGAACACGTAGATACCAAATATGCGGGGATTGCTTTTGTTTTAAACTTTTTTAATTTTTTTCGGAAAAATCATGATAGTTGGTATGGATTTTGACAAAGCTTATGTTTTTGTGAAATTTCTCGGGCAATTTTAATTATTTTTGAAAAAGGTCTTCGGAAATGAACTGGAAATTAAATTTCGAACACGTAGATACCAAATATGTGGGGATTCCTTTTGTTTTAAACTTTTTTAATTTTTTTCGGAAAAATCATGATGGTTGGTATGGATTTTGACAAAGCTTATGTTTTTGTGAAATTTCTCGGGCAATTTTAATTATTTTTGAAAAAGGTCTTCCGTAATGAACTGGATATTAAATTTCGAACACGTAGATACCAAATATGCGGGGATTGCTTTTGTTTTAAACTTTTTTAATTTTTTTCGGAAAAATCATGATGGTTGGTATGGATTTTGACAAAGCTTATGTTTTTTTGAAATTTCTCGGGCAATTTTAATTATTTTTGAAAAAGGTCTTCGGAAATGAACTGGAAATTAAATTTCGAACACGTAGATACCAAATATGTGGGGATTGCTTTTGTTTTAAACTTTTTTAATTTTTTTCGGAAAAATCATGATGGTTGGTATGGATTTTGACCAAGCTTATGTTTTTGTGAAATTTCTCGGGCAACTTTAATTATTTTTGAAAAAGGTCTTCGGAAATGAACTGGAAATTAAATTTCGAACACGTAGGTACCAAATATGTGGGGATTGCTTTTGTTTTAAACTTTTTTTATTTTTTTCGGAAAAATCATGATGGTTGGTATGGATTTTGTCAAAGCTTATGTTTTTGTGAAATTTCTCGGGCAATTTTAATTATTTTTGAAAAAGGTCTTCGGTAATGAACTGGATATTAAATTTCGAACACGTAGATACCAAATATGCGGGGATTGCTTTTGTTTTAAACTTTTTTAATTTTTTTCGGAAAAATCATGATGGTTGGTATGGATTTTGACCAAGCTTATGTTTTTGTGAAATTTCTCGGGCAATTTTAATTATTTTTGAAAAAGGTCTTCGGAAATGAACTGGATATTAAATTTCGAACACGTAGATACCAAATATGTGGGGATTGCTTTTGTTTTAAACTTTTTTAAATTTTTTCGGAAAAATCATGATGGTTGGTATGGATTTTGACAAAGCTTATGTTTTTGTGAAATTTCTCGGGCAATTTTAATTATTTTTGAAAAGGTCTTCGGAAATGAACTGGAAATTAAATTTCGAACACGTAGATACCAAATATGTGGGGTTTGCTTTTGTTTTAAACTTTTTTAATTTTTTTCGGAAAAATCGTGATGGTTGGTATGGATTTTGACAAAGCTTATGTCTTTGTGAAATTTCTCGGGCAATTTGAATTATTTTTGAAAAAGGTCTTCGGAAATGAACTTGATATTAAATTTCGAACACGTAGATACCAAATATGCGGGGATTTCTTTTGTTTTAAACTTTTTTAATTTTTTTCGGAAAAATCATGATAGTTGGTATGGATTTTGACAAAGCTTATGTTTTTGTGAAATTTCTCGGGCAATTTTAATTATTTTTGAAAAAGGTCTTCGGAAATGAACTGGAAATTAAATTTCGAACACGTAGATACCAAATATGTGGGGATTGCTTTTGTTTTAAACTTTTTTAATTTTTTTCGGAAAAATCATGATGGTTGGTATGGATTTTGACAAAGCTTATGTTTTTGTGAAATTTCTCGGGCAATTTTAATTATTTTTGAAAAAGGTCTTCGGTAATGAACTGGATATTAAATTTCGAACACGTAGATACCAAATATGCGGGGATTGCTTTTGTTTTAAACTTTTTTAATTTTTTTCGGAAAAATCATGATAGTTGGTATGGATTTTGACCAAGCTTATGTTTTTGTGAAATTTCTCGGGCAATTTTAATTATTTTTGAAAAAGGTCTTCGGAAATGAACTGGAAATTAAATTTCGAACACGTAGATACCAAATATGTGGGGATTGCTTTTGTTTTAAACTTTTTTAATTTTTTTCGGAAAATCATGATGGTTGGTATGGATTTTGACAAAGCTTATGTTTTTGTGAAATTTCTCGGGCAATTTTAATTATTTTTGAAAAAGGTCTTCGGTAATGAACTGGATATTAAATTTCGAACACGTAGATACCAAATATGCGGGGATTGCTTTTGTTTTAAACTTTTTTAATTTTTTTCGAAAAAATCATGATGGTTGGTATGGATTTTGACAAAGCTTATGTTTTTTTGAAATTTCTCGGGCAATTTTAATTATTTTTGAAAAAGGTCTTCGGAAATGAACTGGAAATTAAATTTCGAACACGTAGATACCAAATATGTGGGGATTGCTTTTGTTTTAAACTTTTTTAATTTTTTTCGGAAAAATCATGATGGTTGGTATGGATTTTGACCAAGCTTATGTTTTTGTGAAATTTCTCGGGCAATTTTAATTATTTTTGAAAAAGGTCTTCGGAAATGAACTGGAAATTAAATTTCGAACACGTAGATACCAAATATGTGGGGATTGCTTTTGTTTTAAACTTTTTTTATTTTTTTCGGAAAAATCATGATGGTTGGTATGGATTTTGACAAAGCTTATGTTTTTGTGAAATTTCTCGGGCAATTTTATTTATTTTTGAAAAAGGTCTTCGGTAATGAACTGGATATTAAATTTCGAACACGTAGATACCAAATATGCGGGGATTGCTTTTGTTTTAAACTTTTTTAATTTTTTTCGGAAAAATCATGATAGTTGGTATGGATTTTGATAAAGCTTCTGTTTTTGTGAAATTTCTCGGGCAATTTTAATTATTTTTAAAAAAGGTCTTCGGAAATGAACTGGATATTAAATTTCGAACACGTAGATACCAAATATGCGGGAATTGCTTTTGTTTTAAACTTTTTTAATTTTTTTCGGAAAAATCATGATGGTTGGTATGGATTTTGACAAAGCTTATGTTTTTGTGAAATTTCTCGGGCAATTTTAATTATTTTTGAAAATGGTCGTCGGAAATGAACTGGAAATTAAATTTCGAACACGTAGATACCAAATATGTGGGGATTGCTTTTGTTTTAAACTTTTTTAATTTTTTTCGGAAAAATCATGATGGTTGGTATGGATTTTGACCAAGCTTATGTTTTTGTGAAATTTCTCGGGCAATTTTAATTATTTTTGAAAAAGGTCGTCGGAAATGAACTGGAAATTAAATTTCGAACACGTAGATACCAAATATGTGGGGATTGCTTTTGTTTTAAACTTTTTTAATTTTTTTCGGAAAAATCATTATGGTTGGTATGGATTTTGACAAAACTTATGTTTTTGTGAAATTTCTCGGGTAATTTTAATTATTTTTGAAAAAGGTCTTCGGTAATGAACTGGATATTAAATTTCGAACACGTATATACCAAATATGCGGGGATTGCTTTTGTTTTAAACTTTTTTAATTTTTTTCGGAAAAATCATGATGGTTGGTATGGATTTTGACCAAGCTTATGTTTTTGTGAAATTTCTCGGGCAATTTTAATTATTTTTGAAAAAGGTCTTCGGAAATGAACTGGATATTAAATTTCGAACACGTAGATACCAAATATGTGGGGATTGCTTTTGTTTTAAACTTTTTTAATTTTTTTCGGAAAAATCATGATGGTTGGTATGGATTTTGACAAAGCTTATGTTTTTGTGAAATTTCTCGGGCAATTTTAATTATTTTTGAAAAGGTCTTCGGAAATGAACTGGAAATTAAATTTCGAACACGTAGATACCAAATATGTGGGGATTGCTTTTGTTTTAAACTTTTTTAATTTTTTTCGGAAAAATCATGATGGTTGGTATGGATTTTGACAAAGCTTATGTCTTTGTGAAATTTCTCGCGCAATTTTAATTATTTTTGAAAAAGGTCTTCGGTAATGAACTGGATATTAAATTTCGAACACGTAGATACCAAATATGTGGGGATTGCTTTTGTTTTAAACTTTTTTTATTTTTTTCGGAAAAATCATGATGGTTGGTATGGATTTTGACAAAACTTATGTTTTTGTGAAATTTCTCGGGCAATTTTATTTATTTTTGAAAAAGGTCTTCGGTAATGAACTGGATATTAAATTTCGAACACGTAGATACCAAATATGTGGGGATTGCTTTTGTTTTAAACTTTTTTAATTTTTTTCGGAAAAATCATGATGGTTGGTATGGATTTTGATAAAGCTTCTGTTTTTGTGAAATTTCTCGGGCAATTTTAATTATTTTTAAAAAAGGTCTTCGGAAATGAACTGGATATTAAATTTCGAACACGTAGATACCAAATATGCGGGAATTGCTTTTGTTTTAAACTTTTTTAATTTTTTTCGGAAAAATCATGATGGTTGGTATGGATTTTGACCAAGCTTATGTTTTTGTGAAATTTCTCGGGCAATTTTAATTATTTTTGAAAAAGGTCGTCGGAAATGAACTGGAAATTAAATTTCGAACACGTAGATACCAAATATGTGGGGATTGCTTTTGTTTTAAACTTTTTTAATTTTTTTCGGAAAAATCATGATGGTTGGTATGGATTTTGACCAAGCTTATGTTTTTGTGAAATTTCTCGGGCAATTTTAATTATTTTTGAAAAAGGTCGTCGGAAATGAACTGGAAATTAAATTTCGAACACGTAGATACCAAATATGTGGGGATTGCTTTTGTTTTAAACTTTTTTAATTTTTTTCGGAAAAATCATTATGGTTGGTATGGATTTTGACAAAACTTATGTTTTTGTGAAATTTCTCGGGTAATTTTAATTATTTTTGAAAAAGGTCTTCGGTAATGAACTGGATATTAAATTTCGAACACGTAGATACCAAATATGCGGGGATTGCTTTTGTTTTAAACTTTTTTAATTTTTTTCGGAAAAATCATGATGGTTGGTATGGATTTTGACCAAGCTTATGTTTTTGTGAAATTTCTCGGGCAATTTTAATTATTTTTGAAAAAGGTCTTCGGAAATGAACTGGATATTAAATTTCGAACACGTAGATACCAAATATGTGGGGATTGCTTTTGTTTTAAACTTTTTTAATTTTTTTCGGAAAAATCATGATGGTTGGTATGGATTTTGACAAAGCTTATGTTTTTGTGAAATTTCTCGGGCAATTTTAATTATTTTTGAAAAGGTCTTCGGAAATGAACTGGAAATTAAATTTCGAACACGTAGATACCAAATATGTGGGGATTGCTTTTGTTTTAAACTTTTTTAATTTTTTTCGGAAAAATCATGATGGTTGGTATGGATTTTGACAAAGCTTATGTCTTTGTGAAATTTCTCGCGCAATTTTAATTATTTTTGAAAAAGGTCTTCGGAAATGAACTGGATATTAAATTTCGAACACGTAGATACCAAATATGCGGGGATTGCTTTTGTTTTAAACTTTTTTAATTTTTTTCGGAAAAATCATGATGGTTGGTATGGATTTTGACAAAACTTATGTTTTTGTGAAATTTCTCGGGTAATTTTAATTATTTTTGAAAAAGGTCTTCGGTAATGAACTGGATATTAAATTTCGAACACGTAGATACCAAATATGTGGGGATTGCTTTTGTTTTAAACTTTTTTAATTTTTTTCGGAAAAATCATGATGGTTGGTATGGATTTTGACAAAGCTTATGTTTTTTTGAAATTTCTCGGGCAATTTTAATTATTTTTGAAAAAGGTCGTCGGAAATGAACTGGAAATTAAATTTCGAACACGTAGATACCAAATATGTGGGGATTGCTTTTGTTTTAAACTTTTTTAATTTTTTTCGGAAAAATCATGATGGTTGGTATGGATTTTGACCAAGCTTATGTTTTTGTGAAATTTCTCGGGCAATTTTAATTATTTTTGAAAAAGGTCGTCGGAAATGAACTGGAAATTAAATTTCGAACACGTAGATACCAAATATGTGGGGATTGCTTTTGTTTTAAACTTTTTTAATTTTTTTCGGAAAAATCATGATGGTTGGTATGGATTTTGACCAAGCTTATGTTTTTGTGAAATTTCTCGGGCAATTTTAATTATTTTTGAAAAAGGTCTTCGGTAATGAACTGGATATTAAATTTCGAACACGTAGATACCAAATATGCGGGGATTGCTTTTGTTTTAAACTTTTTTAATTTTTTTCGGAAAAATCATGATAGTTGGTATGGATTTTGACAAAGCTTATGTTTTTGTGAAATTTCTCGGGCAATTTTAATTATTTTTGAAAAAGGTCTTCGGAAATGAACTGGAAATTAAATTTCGAACACGTAGATACCAAATATGTGGGGATTGCTTTTGTTTTAAACGTTTTTAATTTTTTTCGGAAAAATCATGATGGTTGGTATGGATTTTGACAAAGCTTATGTTTTTTTGAAATTTCTCGGGCAATTTTAATTATTTTTGAAAAAGGTCTTTGGAAATGAACTGGAAATTAAATTTCGAACACGTAGATACCAAATATGTGGGGATTGCTTTTGTTTTAAACTTTTTTAATTTTTTTCGGAAAAATCATGATGGTTGGTATGGATTTTGACAAAGCTTATGTTTTTGTGAAATTTCTCGGGCAATTTTAATTATTTTTGAAAAAGGTCTTCGGTAATGAACTGGATATTAAATTTCGAACACGTAGATACCAAATATGCGGGGATTGCTTTTGTTTTAAACTTTTTTAATTTTTTTCGGAAAAATCATGATAGTTGGTATGGATTTTGACAAAGCTTATGTTTTTGTGAAATTTCTCGGGCAATTTTAATTATTTTTGAAAAAGGTCTTCGGAAATGAACTGGAAATTAAATTTCGAACACGTAGATACCAAATATGTGGGGATTGCTTTTGTTTTAAACTTTTTTAATTTTTTTCGGAAAAATCATGATGGTTGGTATGGATTTTGACAAAACTTATATTTTTGTAAAATTTCTCGGGCAATTTTAATTATTTTTGAAAAAGGTCTTTGGAAATGAACTGGAAATTAAATTTCGAACATGTAGATACCAAATATGTGGGGATTGCTTTTGTTTTAAACTTTTTTAATTTTTTTCGGAAAAATCATGATGGTTGGTATGGATTTTGACAAAGCTTATGTTTTTGTGAAATTTCTCGGGCAATTTTAATTATTTTTGCAAAAGGTCGTCGGAAATCAACTGGAAATTAAATTTCGAACACGTAGATACCAAATATGTGGGGATTGCTTTTGTTTTAAACTTTTTTAATTTTTTTCGGAAAAATCATGATGGTTGGTATGGATTTTGACAAAGGTTATGTTTTTTTGAAATTTATCGGGCAATTTTAATTATTTTTGAAAAAGGTCGTCGGAAATTAACTGAAAATTAAATTTCGAACACGTAGATACCAAATATGTGGGGATTGCTTTTGTTTTAAACTTTTTTAATTTTTTTCGGAAAAATCATGATGGTTGGTATGGATTTTGACAAAACTTATATTTTTGTGAAATTTCTCGGGCAATTTTAATTATTTTTGAAAAAGGTCTTCGGAAATGAACTGGAAATTAAATTTCGAACACGTAGATACCAAATATGTAGGGATTGCTTTTGTTTTAAACTTTTTTAATTTTTTTCGGAAAAATCATGATGGTTGGTATGGATTTTGACAAAGCTTATGTTTTTTTGAAATTTATCGGGCAATTTTAATTATTTTTGAAAAAGGTCGTCGGAAATGAACTGGAAATTAAATTTCGAACACGTAGATACCAAATATGTGGGGATTGCTTTTGTTTTAAACTTTTTTAATTTTTTTCGGAAAAATCATGATGGTTGGTATGGATTTTGACAAAGCTTATGTTTTTTTTAAATTTCTCGGGCAATTTTAATAATTTTTGAAAAAGGTCGTCGGAAATGAACTGGAAATTAAATTTCGAACACGTAGATACCAAATATGTGGGGATTGCTTTTGTTTTAAACTTTTTTAATTTTTTTCGGAAAAATCATGATGGTTGGTATGAATTTTGACCAAGCTTATGTTTTTGTGAAATTTCTCGGGCAATTTTAATTATTTTTGAAAAAGGTCGTCGGAAATGAACTGGAAATTAAATTTCGAACACGTAGATACCAAATATGTGGGGATTGCTTTTGTTTTAAACTTTTTTAATTTTTTTCGGAAAAATCATGATGGTTGGTATGGATTTTGACCAAGCTTATGTTTTTGTGAAATTTCTCGGGCAATTTTAATTATTTTTGAAAAAGGTCTTCGGTAATGAACTGGATATTAAATTTCGAACACGTAGATACCAAATATGCGGGGATTGCTTTTGTTTTAAACTTTTTTAATTTTTTTCGGAAAAATCATGATAGTTGGTATGGATTTTGACAAAGCTTATGTTTTTGTGAAATTTCTCGGGCAATTTTAATTATTTTTGAAAAAGGTCGTCGGAAATGAACTGGAAATTAAATTTCGAACACGTAGATACCAAATATGTGGGGATTGCTTTTGTTTTAAACTTTTTTAATTTTTTTCGGAAAAATCATGATAGTTGGTATGGATTTTGACCAAGCTTATGTTTTTTTGAAATTTATCGGGCAATTTTAATTATTTTTGAAAAAGGTCGTCGGAAATGAACTGGAAATTAAATTTCGAACACGTAGATACCAAATATGTGGGGATTGCTTTTGTTTTAAACTTTTTTAATTTTTTTCGGAAAAATCATGATAGTTGGTATGGATTTTGACAAAGCTTATGTTTTTGTGAAATTTATCGGGCAATTTTAATTATTTTTGAAAATGGTCTTCGGAAATGAACTGGAAATTAAATTTCGAACACGTAGATACCAAATATGTGGGGATTGCTTTTGTTTTAAACTTTTTTAATTTTTTTCGGAAAATTCATGATGGTTGGTATGGATTTTGACAAAGCTTATGTTTTTTTGAAATTTATCGGGCAATTTTAATTATTTTTGAAAAAGGTCGTCGGAAATGAACTGGAAATTAAATTTCGAACACGTAGATACCAAATATGTGGGGATTGCTTTTGTTTTAAACTTTTTTAATTTTTTTCGGAAAAATCATGATGGTTGGTATGGATTTTGACAAAGCTTATGTCTTTGTGAAATTTCTCGCGCAATTTTAATTATTTTTGAAAAAGGTCTTCGGTAATGAACTGGATATTAAATTTCGAACACGTAGATACCAAATATGCGGGGATTGCTTTTGTTTTAAACTTTTTTAATTTTTTTCGGAAAAATCATGATGGTTGGTATGGATTTTGACAAAACTTATGTTTTTGTGAAATTTCTCGGGTAATTTTAATTATTTTTGAAAAAGGTCTTCGGTAATGGACTGGATATTAAATTTCGAACACGTAGATACCAAATATGTGGGGATTGCTTTTGTTTTAAACTTTTTTAATTTTTTTCGGAAAAATCATGATGGTTGGTATGGATTTTGACAAAGCTTATGTTTTTTTGAAATTTCTCGGGCAATTTTAATTATTTTTGAAAAAGGTCGTCGGAAATGAACTGGAAATTAAATTTCGAACACGTAGATACCAAATATGTGGGGATTGCTTTTGTTTTAAACTTTTTTAATTTTTTTCGGAAAAATCATGATGGTTGGTATGGATTTTGACCAAGCTTATGTTTTTGTGAAATTTCTCGGGCAATTTTAATTATTTTTGAAAAAGGTCTTCGGTAATGAACTGGATATTAAATTTCGAACACGTAGATACCAAATATGCGGGGATTGCTTTTGTTTTAAACTTTTTTAATTTTTTTCGGAAAAATCATGATGGTTGGTATGGATTTTGACAAAGCTTATGTTTTTTTGAAATTTCTCGGGCAATTTTAATTATTTTTGAAAAAGGTCGTCGGAAATGAACTGGAAATTAAATTTCGAACACGTAGATACCAAATATGTGGGGATTGCTTTTGTTTTAAACTTTTTTAATTTTTTTCGGAAAAATCATGATGGTTGGTATGGATTTTGACCAAGCTTATGTTTTTGTGAAATTTCTCGGGCAATTTTAATTATTTTTGAAAAAGGTCTTCGGTAATGAACTGGATATTAAATTTCGAACACGTAGATACCAAATATGCGGGGATTGCTTTTGTTTTAAACTTTTTTAATTTTTTTCGGAAAAATCATGATAGTTGGTATGGATTTTGACAAAGCTTATGTTTTTGTGAAATTTCTCGGGCAATTTTAATTATTTTTGAAAAAGGTCTTCGGAAATGAACTGGAAATTAAATTTCGAACACGTAGATACCAAATATGTGGGGATTGCTTTTGTTTTAAACGTTTTTAATTTTTTTCGGAAAAATCATGATGGTTGGTATGGATTTTGACAAAGCTTATGTTTTTTTGAAATTTCTCGGGCAATTTTAATTATTTTTGAAAAAGGTCTTTGGAAATGAACTGGAAATTAAATTTCGAACACGTAGATACCAAATATGTGGGGATTGCTTTTGTTTTAAACTTTTTTAATTTTTTTCGGAAAAATCATGATGGTTGGTATGGATTTTGACAAAGCTTATTTTTTTGTGAAATTTCTCGGGCAATTTTAATTATTTTTGAAAAAGGTCTTCGGTAATGAACTGGATATTAAATTTCGAACACGTAGATACCAAATATGCGGGGATTGCTTTTGTTTTAAACTTTTTTAATTTTTTTCGGAAAAATCATGATAGTTGGTATGGATTTTGACAAAGCTTATGTTTTTGTGAAATTTCTCGGGCAATTTTAATTATTTTTGAAAAAGGTCTTCGGAAATGAACTGGAAATTAAATTTCGAACACGTAGATACCAAATATGTGGGGATTGCTTTTGTTTTAAACTTTTTTAATTTTTTTCGGAAAAATCATGATGGTTGGTATGGATTTTGACAAAACTTATATTTTTGTAAAATTTCTCGGGCAATTTTAATTATTTTTGAAAAAGGTCTTTGGAAATGAACTGGAAATTAAATTTCGAACATGTAGATACCAAATATGTGGGGATTGCTTTTGTTTTAAACTTTTTTAATTTTTTTCGGAAAAATCATGATGGTTGGTATGGATTTTGACAAAGCTTATGTTTTTGTGAAATTTCTCGGGCAATTTTAATTATTTTTGAAAAAGGTCGACGGAAATTAACTGGAAATTAAATTTCGAACACGTAGATACCAAATATGTGGGGATTGCTTTTGTTTTAAACTTTTTTAATTTTTTTCGGAAAAATCATGATGGTTGGTATGGATTTTGACAAAACTTATATTTTTGTGAAATTTCTCGGGCAATTTTAATTATTTTTGAAAAAGGTCTTCGGAAATGAACTGGAAATTAAATTTCGAACACGTAGATACCAAATATGTAGGGATTGCTTTTGTTTTAAACTTTTTTAATTTTTTTCGGAAAAATCATGATGGTTGGTATGGATTTTGACAAAGCTTATGTTTTTTTGAAATTTATCGGGCAATTTTAATTATTTTTGAAAAAGGTCGTCGGAAATGAACTGGAAATTAAATTTCGAACACGTAGATACCAAATATGTGGGGATTGCTTTTGTTTTAAACTTTTTTAATTTTTTTCGGAAAAATCATGATGGTTGGTATGGATTTTGACAAAGCTTATGTTTTTTTTAAATTTCTCGGGCAATTTTAATAATTTTTGAAAAAGGTCGTCGGAAATGAACTGGAAATTAAATTTCGAACACGTAGATACCAAATATGTGGGGATTGCTTTTGTTTTAAACTTTTTTAATTTTTTTCGGAAAAATCATGATGGTTGGTATGAATTTTGACCAAGCTTATGTTTTTGTGAAATTTCTCGGGCAATTTTAATTATTTTTGAAAAAGGTCGTCGGAAATGAACTGGAAATTAAATTTCGAACACGTAGATACCAAATATGTGGGGATTGCTTTTGTTTTAAACTTTTTTAATTTTTTTCGGAAAAATCATGATGGTTGGTATGGATTTTGACCAAGCTTATGTTTTTGTGAAATTTCTCGGGCAATTTTAATTATTTTTGAAAAAGGTCTTCGGTAATGAACTGGATATTAAATTTCGAACACGTAGATACCAAATATGCGGGGATTGCTTTTGTTTTAAACTTTTTTAATTTTTTTCGGAAAAATCATGATAGTTGGTATGGATTTTGACAAAGCTTATGTTTTTGTGAAATTTCTCGGGCAATTTTAATTATTTTTGAAAAAGGTCGTCGGAAATGAACTGGAAATTAAATTTCGAACACGTAGATACCAAATATGTGGGGATTGCTTTTGTTTTAAACTTTTTTAATTTTTTTCGGAAAAATCATGATATTTGGTATGGATTTTGACCAAGCTTATGTTTTTTTGAAATTTATCGGGCAATTTTAATTATTTTTGAAAAAGGTCGTCGGAAATGAACTGGAAATTAAATTTCGAACACGTAGATACCAAATATGTGGGGATTGCTTTTGTTTTAAACTTTTTTAATTTTTTTCGGAAAAATCATGATAGTTGGTATGGATTTTGACAAAGCTTATGTTTTTGTGAAATTTCTCGGGCAATTTTAATTATTTTTGAAAAAGGTCTTCGGTAATGAACTGGATATTAAATTTCGAACACGTAGATACCAAATATGTGGGGATTGCTTTTGTTTTAAACTTTTTTAATTTTTTTCGGAAAAATCATGATGGTTGGTATGGATTTTGACAAAGCTTATGTTTTTTTTAAATTTCTCGGGCAATTTTAATAATTTTTGAAAAAGGTCGTCGGAAATGAACTGGAAATTAAATTTCGAACACGTAGATACCAAATATGTGGGGATTGCTTTTGTTTTAAACTTTTTTAATTTTTTTCGGAAAAATCATGATGGTTGGTATGAATTTTGACCAAGCTTATGTTTTTGTGAAATTTCTCGGGCAATTTTAATTATTTTTGAAAAAGGTCGTCGGAAATGAACTGGAAATTAAATTTCGAACACGTAGATACCAAATATGTGGGGATTGCTTTTGTTTTAAACTTTTTTAATTTTTTTCGGAAAAATCATGATGGTTGGTATGGATTTTGACAAAACTTATATTTTTGTAAAATTTCTCGGGCAATTTTAATTATTTTTGAAAAAGGTCTTTGGAAATGAACTGGAAATTAAATTTCGAACATGTAGATACCAAATATGTGGGGATTGCTTTTGTTTTAAACTTTTTTAATTTTTTTCGGAAAAATCATGATGGTTGGTATGGATTTTGACAAAGCTTATGTTTTTGTGAAATTTCTCGGGCAATTTTAATTATTTTTGAAAAAGGTCGTCGGAAATTAACTGGAAATTAAATTTCGAACACGTAGATACCAAATATGTGGGGATTGCTTTTGTTTTAAACTTTTTTAATTTTTTTCGGAAAAATCATGATGGTTGGTATGGATTTTGACAAAACTTATATTTTTGTGAAATTTCTCGGGCAATTTTAATTATTTTTGAAAAAGGTCTTCGGAAATGAACTGGAAATTAAATTTCGAACACGTAGATACCAAATATGTAGGGATTGCTTTTGTTTTAAACTTTTTTAATTTTTTTCGGAAAAATCATGATGGTTGGTATGGATTTTGACAAAGCTTATGTTTTTTTGAAATTTATCGGGCAATTTTAATTATTTTTGAAAAAGGTCGTCGGAAATGAACTGGAAATTAAATTTCGAACACGTAGATACCAAATATGTGGGGATTGCTTTTGTTTTAAACTTTTTTAATTTTTTTCGGAAAAATCATGATGGTTGGTATGGATTTTGACAAAGCTTATGTTTTTTTTAAATTTCTCGGGCAATTTTAATAATTTTTGAAAAAGGTCGTCGGAAATGAACTGGAAATTAAATTTCGAACACGTAGATACCAAATATGTGGGGATTGCTTTTGTTTTAAACTTTTTTAATTTTTTTCGGAAAAATCATGATGGTTGGTATGAATTTTGACCAAGCTTATGTTTTTGTGAAATTTCTCGGGCAATTTTAATTATTTTTGAAAAAGGTCGTCGGAAATGAACTGGAAATTAAATTTCGAACACGTAGATACCAAATATGTGGGGATTGCTTTTGTTTTAAACTTTTTTAATTTTTTTCGGAAAAATCATGATGGTTGGTATGGATTTTGACCAAGCTTATGTTTTTGTGAAATTTCTCGGGCAATTTTAATTATTTTTGAAAAAGGTCTTCGGTAATGAACTGGATATTAAATTTCGAACACGTAGATACCAAATATGCGGGGATTGCTTTTGTTTTAAACTTTTTTAATTTTTTTCGGAAAAATCATGATAGTTGGTATGGATTTTGACAAAGCTTATGTTTTTGTGAAATTTCTCGGGCAATTTTAATTATTTTTGAAAAAGGTCGTCGGAAATGAACTGGAAATTAAATTTCGAACACGTAGATACCAAATATGTGGGGATTGCTTTTGTTTTAAACTTTTTTAATTTTTTTCGGAAAAATCATGATAGTTGGTATGGATTTTGACCAAGCTTATGTTTTTTTGAAATTTATCGGGCAATTTTAATTATTTTTGAAAAAGGTCGTCGGAAATGAACTGGAAATTAAATTTCGAACACGTAGATACCAAATATGTGGGGATTGCTTTTGTTTTAAACTTTTTTAATTTTTTTCGGAAAAATCATGATAGTTGGTATGGATTTTGACAAAGCTTATGTTTTTTTGAAATTTATCGGGCAATTTTAATTATTTTTGAAAAAGGTCGTCGGAAATGAACTGGAAATTAAATTTCGAACACGTAGATACCAAATATGTGGGGATTGCTTTTGTTTTAAACTTTTTTAATTTTTTTCGGAAAAATCATGATGGTTGGTATGGATTTTGACAAAGCTTATGTTTTTTTTAAATTTCTCGGGCAATTTTAATAATTTTTGAAAAAGGTCGTCGGAAATGAACTGGAAATTAAATTTCGAACACGTAGATACCAAATATGTGGGGATTGCTTTTGTTTTAAACTTTTTTAATTTTTTTCGGAAAAATCATGATGGTTGGTATGAATTTTGACCAAGCTTATGTTTTTGTGAAATTTCTCGGGCAATTTTAATTATTTTTGAAAAAGGTCGTCGGAAATGAACTGGAAATTAAATTTCGAACACGTAGATACCAAATATGTGGGGATTGCTTTTGTTTTAAACTTTTTTAATTTTTTTCGGAAAAATCATGATGGTTGGTATGGATTTTGACCAAGCTTATGTTTTTGTGAAATTTCTCGGGCAATTTTAATTATTTTTGAAAAAGGTCTTCGGTAATGAACTGGATATTAAATTTCGAACACGTAGATACCAAATATGCGGGGATTGCTTTTGTTTTAAACTTTTTTAATTTTTTTCGGAAAAATCATGATAGTTGGTATGGATTTTGACAAAGCTTATGTTTTTGTGAAATTTCTCGGGCAATTTTAATTATTTTTGAAAAAGGTCGTCGGAAATGAACTGGAAATTAAATTTCGAACACGTAGATACCAAATATGTGGGGATTGCTTTTGTTTTAAACTTTTTTAATTTTTTTCGGAAAAATCATGATAGTTGGTATGGATTTTGACCAAGCTTATGTTTTTTTGAAATTTATCGGGCAATTTTAATTATTTTTGAAAAAGGTCGTCGGAAATGAACTGGAAATTAAATTTCGAACACGTAGATACCAAATATGTGGGGATTGCTTTTGTTTTAAACTTTTTTAATTTTTTTCGGAAAAATCATGATAGTTGGTATGGATTTTGACAAAGCTTATGTTTTTGTGAAATTTATCGGGCAATTTTAATTATTTTTGAAAAAAGTCTTCGGAAATGAACTGGAAATTAAATTTCGAACACGTAGATACCAAATATGTGGGGATTGCTTTTGTTTTAAACTTTTTTAATTTTTTTCGGAAAAATCATGATGGTCGGTATGGATTTTGACAAAGCTTATGTTTTTTTGAAATTTATCGGGCAATTTTAATTATTTTTGAAAAAGGTCGTCGGAAATGAACTGGAAATTAAATTTCGAACACGTAGATACCAAATATGTGGGGATTGCTTTTGTTTTAAACTTTTTTAATTTTTTTCGGAAAAATCATGATGGTTGGTACGGATTTTGACAAAGCTTATGTTTTTTTGAAATTTATCGGGCAATTTTAATTATTTTTGAAAAAGGTCGTCGGAAATGAACTGGAAATTAAATTTCGAACACGTAGATACCAAATATGTGGGGATTGCTTTTGTTTTAAACTTCTTTAATTTTTTTCGGAAAAATCATGATGGTTGGTATGAATTTTGACAAAGCTTATGTTTTTGTGAAATTTCTCGGGCAATTTTAATTATTTTTGAAAAAGGTCGTCGGAAATGAAATGGAAATTAAATTTCGAACACGTAGATACCAAATATGTGGGGATTGCTTTTGTTTTAAACTTTTTTAATTTTTTTCGGAAAAATCATGATGGTTGGTATGGATTTTGACAAAGCTTATGTTTTTTTGAAATTTCTCGGGCAATTTTAATTATTTTTGAAAAAGGTCGTCGGAAATGAACTGGAAATTAAATTTCGAACACGTAGATACCAAATATGTGGGGATTGCTTTTGTTTTAAACTTTTTTAATTTTTTTCGGAAAAATCATGATGGTTGGTATGGATTTTGACAAAACTTATATTTTTGTGAAATTTCTCGGGCAATTTTAATTATTTTTGAAAAAGGTCTTCGGAAATGAACTGGAAATTAAATTTCGAACACGTAGATACCAAATATGTGGGGATTGCTTTTGTTTTAAACTTTTTTAATTTTTTTCGGAAAAATCATGATGGTTGGTATGGATTTTGACAAAGCTTATGTTTTTTTTAAATTTCTCGGGCAATTTTAATAATTTTTGAAAAAGGTCGTCGGAAATGAACTGGAAATTAAATTTCGAACACGTAGATACCAAATATGTGGGGATTGCTTTTGTTTTAAACTTTTTTAATTTTTTTCGGAAAAATCATGATGGTTGGTATGGATTTTGACAAAACTTATATTTTTGTGAAATTTCTCGGGCAATTTTAATTATTTTTGAAAAAGGTCTTCGGAAATGAACTGGAAATTAAATTTCGAACACGTAGATACCAAATATGTAGGGATTGCTTTTGTTTTAAACTTTTTTAATTTTTTTCGGAAAAATCATGATGGTTGGTATGGATTTTGACAAAGCTTATGTTTTTTTGAAATTTATCGGGCAATTTTAATTATTTTTGAAAAAGGTCGTCGGAAATGAACTGGAAATTAAATTTCGAACACGTAGATACCAAATATGTGGGGATTGCTTTTGTTTTAAACTTTTTTAATTTTTTTCGGAAAAATCATGATGGTTGGTATGGATTTTGACAAAGCTTATGTTTTTTTTAAATTTCTCGGGCAATTTTAATAATTTTTGAAAAAGGTCGTCGGAAATGAACTGGAAATTAAATTTCGAACACGTAGATACCAAATATGTGGGGATTGCTTTTGTTTTAAACTTTTTTAATTTTTTTCGGAAAAATCATGATGGTTGGTATGAATTTTGACAAAGCTTATGTTTTTGTGAAATTTCTCGGGCAATTTTAATTATTTTTGAAAAAGGTCGTCGGAAATGAACTGGAAATTAAATTTCGAACACGTAGATACCAAATATGTGGGGATTGCTTTTGTTTTAAACTTTTTTAATTTTTTTCGGAAAAATCATGATGGTTGGTATGGATTTTGACCAAGCTTATGTTTTTGTGAAATTTCTCGGGCAATTTTAATTATTTTTGAAAAAGGTCTTCGGTAATGAACTGGATATTAAATTTCGAACACGTAGATACCAAATATGCGGGGATTGCTTTTGTTTTAAACTTTTTTAATTTTTTTCGGAAAAATCATGATAGTTGGTATGGATTTTGACAAAGCTTATGTTTTTGTGAAATTTCTCGGGCAATTTTAATTATTTTTGAAAAAGGTCGTCGGAAATGAACTGGAAATTAAATTTCGAACACGTAGATACCAAATATGTGGGGATTGCTTTTGTTTTAAACTTTTTTAATTTTTTTCGGAAAAATCATGATAGTTGGTATGGATTTTGACCAAGCTTATGTTTTTTTGAAATTTATCGGGCAATTTTAATTATTTTTGAAAAAGGTCGTCGGAAATGAACTGGAAATTAAATTTCGAACACGTAGATACCAAATATGTGGGGATTGCTTTTGTTTTAAACTTTTTTAATTTTTTTCGGAAAAATCATGATAGTTGGTATGGATTTTGACAAAGCTTATGTTTTTGTGAAATTTATCGGGCAATTTTAATTATTTTTGAAAAAGGTCTTCGGAAATGAACTGGAAATTAAATTTCGAACACGTAGATACCAAATATGTGGGGATTGCTTTTGTTTTAAACTTTTTTAATTTTTTTCGGAAAAATCATGATGGTTGGTATGGATTTTGACAAAGCTTATGTTTTTTTGAAATTTATCGGGCAATTTTAATTATTTTTGAAAAAGGTCGTCGGAAATGAACTGGAAATTAAATTTCGAACACGTAGATACCAAATATGTGGGGATTGCTTTTGTTTTAAACTTTTTTAATTTTTTTCGGAAAAATCATGATGGTTGGTATGGATTTTGACAAAGCTTATGTTTTTTTGAAATTTATCGGGCAATTTTAATTATTTTTGAAAAAGGTCGTCGGAAATGAACTGGAAATTAAATTTCGAACACGTAGATACCAAATATGTGGGGATTGCTTTTGTTTTAAACTTCTTTAATTTTTTTCGGAAAAATCATGATGGTTGGTATGAATTTTGACAAAGCTTATGTTTTTGTGAAATTTCTCGGGCAATTTTAATTATTTTTGAAAAAGGTCGTCGGAAATGAAATGGAAATTAAAGTTCGAACACGTAGATACCAAATATGTGGGGATTACTTTTGTTTTAAACTTTTTTAATTTTTTTCGCAAAAATCATGATGGTTGGTATGGATTTTGACCAAGCTTATGTTTTTGTGAAATTTCTCGGGCAATTTTAATTATTTTTGAAAAAGGTCGTCGGAAATGAACTGGAAATTAAATTTCGAACACGTACATACCAAATATGTGGGGATTGCTTTTGTTTTAAACTTTTTTAATTTTTTTCGGAAAAATCATGATGGTTGGTATGGATTTTGACCAAGCTTATGTTTTTGTGAAATTTCTCGGGCAATTTTAATTATTTTTGAAAAAGGTCTTCGGTAATGAACTAGATATTAAATTTCGAACACGTAGATACCAAATATGTGGGGATTGCTTTTGTTTTAAACTTTTTTAATTTTTTTCGGAAAAATCATGATGGTTGGTATGGATTTTGACCAAGCTTATGTTTTTGTGAAATTTCTCGGGCAATTTTAATTATTTTTGAAAAATGTCGTCGGAAATGAACTGGAAATTAAATTTCGAACACGTAGATACCAAATATGTGGGGATTGCTTTTGTTTTAAACTTTTTTAATTTTTTTCGGAAAAATCATGATGGTTGGTATGGATTTTGACCAATCTTATGTTTTTTTGAAATTTATCGGGCAATTTTAATTATTTTTGAAAAAGGTCGTCGGAAATGAACTGGAAATTAAATTTCGAACACGTAGATACCAAATATGTGGGGCTTGCTTTTGTTTTAAACTTTTTTAATTTTTTTCGGAAAAATCATGATGGTTGGTATGAATTTTGACAAAGCTTATGTTTTTGTGAAATTTCTCGGGCAATTTTAATTATTTTTGAAAAAGGTCGTCGGAAATGAACTGGAAATTAAATTTCGAACACGTAGATACCAAATATGTAGGGATTGCTTTTGTTTTAAACTTTTTTAATTTTTTTCGGAAAAATCATGATGGTTGGTATGGATTTTGACCAAGCTTATGTTTTTGTGAAATTTCTCGGGCAATTTTAATTATTTTTGAAAAAGGTCGTCGGAAATGAACTGGAAATTAAATTTCGAACACGTAGATACCAAATATGTGGGGATTGCTTTTGTTTTAAACTTTTTTAATTTTTTTCGGAAAAATCATGATGGTTGGTATGGATTTTGACCAAGCTTATGTTTTTGTGAAATTTCTCGGGCAATTTTAATTATTTTTGAAAAAGGTCTTCGGTAATGAACTGGATATTAAATTTCGAACACGTAGATACTAAATATGCGGGGATTGCTTTTGTTTTAAACTTTTTTAATTTTTTTCGGAAAAATCATGATGGTTGGTATGGATTTTGACCAAGCTTATGTTTTTGTGAAATTTCTCGGGCAATTTTAATTATTTTTGAAAAAGGTCGTCGGAAATGAACTGGAAATTAAATTTCGAACACGTAGATACCAAATATGTGGGGATTGCTTTTGTTTTAAACTTTTTTAATTTTTTTCGGAAAAATCATGATGGTTGGTATGGATTTTGACCAAGCTTATGTTTTTGTGAAATTTCTCGGGCAATTTTAATTATTTTTGAAAAAGGTCGTCGGAAATGAACTGGAAATTAAATTTCGAACACGTAGATACCAAATATGTGGGGATTGCTTTTGTTTTAAACTTTTTTAATTTTTTTCGGAAAAATCATGATGGTTGGTATGGATTTTGACAAAGCTTATGTTTTTTTGAAATTTATCGGGCAATTTTAATTATTTTTGAAAAAGGTCGTCGGAAATGAACTGGAAATTAAATTTCGAACACGTAGATACCAAATATGTGGGGATTGCTTTTGTTTTAAACTTTTTTAATTTTTTTCGGAAAAATCATGATGGTTGGTATGGATTTTGAAAAAGCTTATGTTTTTTTGAAATTTATCGGGCAATTTTAATTATTTTTGAAAAAGGTCGTCGGAAATGAACTGGAAATTAAATTTCGAACACGTAGATACCAAATATGTGGGGATTGCTTTTGTTTTAAACTTTTTTAATTTTTTTCGGAAAAATCATGATGGTTGGTATGGATTTTGACCAAGCTTATGTTTTTGTGAAATTTCTCGGGCAATTTTAATTATTTTTGAAAAAGGTCGTCGGAAATGAACTGGAAATTAAATTTCGAACACGTAGGTACAAAAAATGTGGGGATTGCTTTTGTTTTAAACTTTTTTAATTTTTTTCGGAAAAATCATGATGGTTGGTATGGATTTTGACCAAGCTTATGTTTTTGTGAAATTTCTCGGGCAATTTTAATTATTTTTGCAAAAAGGTCTTCGGTAATGAACTGGATATTAAATTTCGAACACGTAGATACCAAATATGTGGGGATTGCTTTTGTTTTAAACTTTTTTAATTTTTTTCGGAAAAATCATGATAGTTGGTATGGAATTTGATAAAGCTTATGTTTTTGTGAAATTTCTCGGGCACTTTTAATTATTTTTGAAAAAGGTCTTCGGAAATGAACTGGAAATTAAATTTCGAACACGTAGATACCAAATATGTGGGGATTGCTTTTGTTTTAAACTTTTTTAATTTTTTTCGGAAAAATCATGATGGTTGGTATGGATTTTGAAAAAGCTTATGTTTTTTTGAAATTTATCGGGCAATTTTAATTATTTTTGAAAAAGGTCGTCGGAAATGAACTGGAAATTAAATTTCGAACACGTAGATACCAAATATGTGGGGATTGCTTTTGTTTTAAACTTTTTTAATTTTTTCGGAAAAATCATGATGGTTGGTATGGATTTTGACCCAGCTTATGTTTTTGTGAAATTTCTCGGGCAATTTTAATTATTTTTGAAAAAGGTCGTCGGAAATGAACTGGAAATTAAATTTCGAACACGTAGGTACAAAAAATGTGGGGATTGCTTTTGTTTTAAACTTTTTTAATTTTTTTCGGAAAAATCATGATAGTTGGTATGGAATTTGATAAAGCTTATGTTTTTGTGAAATTTCTCGGGCACTTTTAATTATTTTTGAAAAAGGTCTTCGGAAATGAACTGGAAATTAAATTTCGAACACGTAGATACCAAATATGTGGGGATTGCTTTTGTTTTAAACTTTTTTAAGTTTTTTCGGAAAAATCATGATGGTTGGTATGGATTTTGACAAAGCTTATGTTTTTTTGAAATTTCTCGGGCAATTTTAATTATTTTTGACAAAGGTCTTCGGAAATGAACTGGAAATTAAATTTCGAACACGTAGATACCAAATATGTGGGGATTGCTTTTGTTTTAAACTTTTTTAATTTTTTTCGGAAAAATCATGATGGTTGGTATGGATTTTGACAAAGCTTATGTTTTTGTGAAATTTCTCGGGCAATTTTAATTATTTTTGAAAAAGGTCGTCGGAAATGAACTGGAAATTAAATTTCGAACACGTAGATACCAAATATGTGGGGATTGCTTTTGTTTTAAACTTTTTTAATTTTTTTCGGAAAAATCATGATGGTTGGTATGGATTTTGACAAAACTTATATTTTTGTGAAATTTCTCGGGCAATTTTAATTATTTTTGAAAAAGGTCTTCGGAAATGAACTGGAAATTAAATTTCGAACACGTAGATACCAAATATGTGGGGATTGCTTTTGTTTTAAAGTTTTTTAATTTTTTTCGGAAAAATCATGATGGTTGGTATGGATTTTGACCAAGCTTATGTTTTTGTGAAATTGTTCGGGCAATTTTAATTATTTTTGAAAAAGGTCTTCGGAAATGAACTGGAAATTAAATTTCGAACACGTAGATACCAAATATGTGGGGATTGCTTTTGTTTTAAACTTTTTTAATTTTTTTCGGAAAAATCATGATGGTTGGTATGGATTTTGACAAAGCTTATGTTTTTGTCAAATTTCTCGGGCAATTTAAATTATTTTGAAAAAGGTCTTCGGTAATGAACTGGATATTAAATTTCGAACACGTAGATACCAAATATGCGGGGATTGCTTTTGTTTTAAACTTTTTTAATTTTTTTCGGAAAAATCATGATAGTTGGTATGGATTTTGACAAAGCTTATGTTTTTGTGAAATTTCTCGGGCAATTTTAATTATTTTTGAAAAAGGTCGTCGGAAATGAACTGGAAATTAAATTTCGAACACGTAGATACCAAATATGTGGAGATTGCTTTTGTTTTAAACTTTTTTAATTTTTTTCGGAAAAATCATGATGGTTGGTATGGATTTTGACCAAGCTTATGTTTTTGTGAAATGTCTCGGGCAATTTTAATTATTTTTGAAAAAGGTCTTCGGAAATGAACTGGAAATTAAATTTCGAACACGTAGATACCAAATATGTGGAGATTGCTTTTGTTTTAAACTTTTTTAATTTTTTTCGGAAAAATCATGATGGTTGGTATGGATTTTGACAAAACTTATATTTTTGTGAAATTTCTCGGGCAATTTTAATTATTTTTGAAAAAGGTCTTCGGAAATGAACTGGAAATTTAATTTCGAACACGTAGATACCAAATATGTGGGGATTGCTTTTGTTTTAAACTTTTTTAATTTTTTTCGGAAAAATCATGATGGTTGGTATGGATTTTGACAAAGCTTATGTTTTTTTGAAATTTATCGGGCAATTTTAATTATTTTTGAAAAAGGTCGTCGGAAATGAACTGGAAATTAAATTTCGAACACGTAGATACCAAATATGTGGGGATTGCTTTTGTTTTAAACTTTTTTAATTTTTTTCGGAAAAATCATGATGGTTGGTATGGATTTTGACAAAGCTTATGTTTTTTTGAAATTTATCGGGCAATTTTAATTATTTTTGAAAAAGGTCGTCGGAAATGAACTGGAAATTAAATTTCGAACATGAAATTTAATTTCCAGTTCATTTCCGACGACCTTTAATTTCCAGTTCATTTCCGACGATACCAAATATGTGGAGATTGCTTTTGTTTTAAACTTTTTTAATTTTTTTCGGAAAAATCATGATGGTTGGTATGAATTTTGACAAAGCTTATGTTTTTGTGAAATTTCTCGGGCAATTTTAATTATTTTTGAAAAAGGTCGTCGGAAATGAACTGGAAATTAAATTTCGAACACTTACATACCAAATATGTGGGGATTGCTTTTGTTTTAAACTTTTTTAATTTTTTTCGGAAAAATCATGATGGTTGGTATGGATTTTGACCAAGCTTATGTTTTTTTGAAATTTATCGGGCAATTTTAATTATTTTTGAAAAAGGTCGTCGGAAATGAACTGGAAATTAAATTTCGAACACTTAGATACCAAATATGTGGTGATTGCTTTTGTTTTAAACTTTTTTAATTTTTTTTGGAAAAATCATGATAGTTGGTATGGATTTTGACAAAGCTTATGTTTTTGTGAAATTTCTCGGGCAATTTTAATTATTTATGAAAAAGGTCTTCGGAAATGAACTGGAAATTAAATTTCGAACACGTAGATACCAAATATGTGGGGATTGCTTTTGTTTTAAACTTTTTTAATTTTTTTCGGAAAAATCATGATGGTTGGTATGGATTTTGACAAAGCTTATGTTTTTGTGAAATTTCTCGGGCAATTTTAATTATTTTTGAAAAAGGTCTTCGGAAATGAACTGGAAATTAAATTTCGAACACGTAGATACCAAATATGTGGGGATTGCTTTTGTTTTAAACTTTTTTAATTTTTTTCGGAAAAATCATGATGGTTGGTATGGATTTTGACCAAGCTTATGTTTTTGTGAAATTTCTCGGGCAATTTTAATTATTTTTGAAAAAGGTCGTCGGAAATGAACTGGAAATTAAATTTCGAACACGTAGATACTAAATATGTGGGGATTGCTTTTGTTTTAAACTTTTTTAATTTTTTTCGGAAAAATCATGATGGTTGGTATGGATTTTGACAAAGCTTATGTTTTTGTGAAATTTCTCGGGCAATTTTAATTATTTTTGAAAAAGGTCTTCGGTAATGAACTGGATATTAAATTTCGAACACGTAGATACCAAATATGCGGGGATTGCTTTTGTTTTAAACTTTTTTAATTTTTTTCGGAAAAATTATGATAGTTGGTATGGATTTTGACAAAGCTTACGTTTTTGTGAAATTTCTCGGGCAATTTTAATTATTTTTGAAAAAGGTCGTCGGAAATGAACTGGAAATTAAATTTCGAACACGTAGATACCAAATATGTGGGGATTGCTTTTGTTTTAAACTTTTTTAATTTTTTTCGGAAAAATCATGATGGTTGGTATGGATTTTGACAAAGCTTATGTTTTTTTGAAATTTATCGGGCAATTTTAATTATTTTTGAAAAAGGTCGTCGGAAATGAACTGGAAATTAAATTTCGAACACGTAGATACCAAATATGTGGGGATTGCTTTTGTTTTAAACTTTTTTAATTTTTTTCGGAAAAATCATGATGGTTGGTATGGATTTTGACAAAGCTTATGTTTTTTTGAAATTTATCGGGCAATTTTAATTATTTTTGAAAAAGGTCGTCGGAAATGAACTGGAAATTAAATTTCGAACACGTAGATACCAAATATGTGGGGATTGCTTTTGTTTTAAACTTTTTTAATTTTTTTCGGAAAAATCATGATGGTTGGTATGAATTTTGACAAAGCTTATGTTTTTGTGAAATTTCTCGGGCAATTTTAATTATTTTTGAAAAAGGTCGTCGGAAATGAACTGGAAATTAAATTTCGAACACGTAGATACCAAATATGTGGGGATTGCTTTTGTTTTAAACTTTTTTAATTTTTTTCGGAAAAATCATGATGGTTGGTATGGATTTTGACCAAGCTTATGTTTTTTTGAAATTTATCGGGCAATTTTAATTATTTTTGAGAAAGGTCGTCGGAAATGAACTGGAAATTAAATTTCGAACACGTAGATACCAAATATGTGGTGATTGCTTTTGTTTTAAACTTTTTTAATTTTTTTTGGAAAAATCATGATAGTTGGTATGGATTTTGACAAAGCTTATGTTTTTGTGAAATTTCTCGGGCAATTTTAATTATTTTTGAAAAAGGTCTTCGGAAATGAACTGGAAATTAAATTTCGAACACGTAGATACCAAATATGTGGGGATTGCTTTTGTTTTAAACTTTTTTAATTTTTTTCGGAAAAATCATGATGGTTGGTATGGATTTTGACAAAGCTTATGTTTTTTTGAAATTTCTCGGGCAATTTTAATTATTTTTGAAAAAGGTCTTCGGAAATGAACTGGAAATTAAATTTCGAACACGTAGATACCAAATATGTGGGGATTGCTTTTGTTTTAAACTTTTTTAATTTTTTTCGGAAAAATCATGATGGTTGGTATGGATTTTGACAAAGCTTATGTTTTTGTGAAATTTCTCGGGCAATTTTAATTATTTTTGAAAAAGGTCTTCGGTAATGAACTGGATATTAAATTTCGAACATGTAGATACCAAATATGCGGGGATTGCTTTTGTTTTAAACTTTTTTAATTTTTTTCGGAAAAATTATGATAGTTGGTATGGATTTTGACAAAGCTTATGTTTTTGTGAAATTTCTCGGGCAATTTTAATTATTTTTGAAAAAGGTCGTCGGAAATGAACTGGAAATTAAATTTCGAACACGTAGATACCAAATATGTGGGGATTGCTTTTGTTTTAAACTTTTTTAATTTTTTTCGGAAAAATCATGATGGTTGGTATGGATTTTGACCAAGCTTATGTTTTTGTGAAATTTCTCGGGCAATTTTAATTATTTTTGAAAAAGGTCGTCGGAAATGAACTGGAAATTAAATTTCGAACACGTAGATACCAAATATGTGGGGATTGCTTTTGTTTTAAACTTTTTTAATTTTTTTCGGAAAAATCATGATGGTTGGTATGGATTTTGACAAAGCTTATGTTTTTGTGAAATTTCTCGGGCAATTTTAATTATTTTTGAAAAAGGTCTTCGGAAATGAACTGGAAATTAAATTTCGAACACGTAGATACCAAATATGTGGGGATTGCTTTTGTTTTAAACTTTTTTATTTTTTTTCGGAAAAATCATGATAGTTGGTATGGATTTTGACAAAGCTTATGTTTTTGTGAAATTTTTCGGGCAATTTTAATTATTTTTGAAAAAGGTCTTCGGAAATGAACTGGAAATTAAATTTCGAACACGTAGATACCAAATATGTGGGGATTGCTTTTGTTTTAAACTTTTTTAATTTTTTTCGGAAAAATCATGATGGTTGGTATGGATTTTGACCAAGCTTATGTTTTTGTGAAATTTCTCGGGCAATTTTAATTATTTTTGAAAAAGGTCTTCGGTAATGAACTGGATATTAAATTTCGAACACGTAGATACCAAATATGTAGGGATTGCTTTTGTTTTAAACTTTTTTAATTTTTTTCGGAAAAATCATGATGGTTGGTATGGATTTTGACAAAGCTTATGTTTTTTTGAAATTTATCGGGCAATTTTAATTATTTTTGAAAAAGGTCTTCGGTAATGAACTGGATATTAAATTTCGAACATGTAGATACCAAATATGTGGGGATTGCTTTTGTTTTAAACTTTTTTAATTTTTTTCGGAAAAATCATGATGGTTGGTATGGATTTTGACAAAGCTTATGTTTTTTTGAAATTTCTCGGGCAATTTTAATTATTTTTGAAAAAGGTCTTCGGAAATGAACTGGAAATTAAATTTCGAACACGTAGATACCAAATATGTGGGGATTGCTTTTGTTTTAAACTTTTTTAATTTTTTTCGGAAAAATCATGATGGTTGGTATGGATTTTGACAAAGCTTATGTTTTTGTGAAATTTCTCGGGCAATTTTAATTATTTTTGAAAAAGGTCTTCGGTAATGAACTGGATATTAAATTTCGAACACGTAGATACCAAATATGCGGGGATTGCTTTTGTTTTAAGCTTTTTTAATTTGTTTCGGAAAAATCATGATGGTTGGTATGGATTTTGACAAAGCTTATGTTTTTTTGAAATTTATCGGGCAATTTTAATTATTTTTGAAAAAGGTCTTCGGAAATGAACTGGATATTAAATTTCGAACACGTAGATACCAAATATGTGGGGATTGCTTTTGTTTTAAACTTTTTTAATTTTTTTCGGAAAAATCATGATAGTTGGTATGGATTTTGACAAAGCTTATGTTTTTGTGAAATTTCTCGGGCAATTTTAATTATTTTTGAAAAAGGTCTTCGGAAATGAACTGGAAATTAAATTTCGAACACGTAGATACTAAATATGTGGGGATTGCTTTTGTTTTAAACTTTTTTAATTTTTTTCGGAAAAATCATGATGGTTGGTATGGATTTTGACCAAGCTTATGTTTTTGTGAAATTTCTCGGGCAATTTTAATTATTTTTGAAAAAGGTCGTCGGAAATGAACTGGAAATTAAATTTCGAACACGTAGATACCAAATATGTGGGGATTGCTTTTGTTTTAAACTTTTTTAATTTTTTTCGGAAAAATCATGACGGTTGGTATGGATTTTGACGAAGCTTATGTTTTTGTGAAATTTCTCGGGCAATTTTAATTATTTTTGAAAAAGGTCTTCGGTAATGAACTGGATATTAAATTTCGAACACGTAGATACCAAATATGTGGGGATTGCTTTTGTTTTAAACTTTTTTAATTTTTTTCGGAAAAATCATGATGGTTGGTATGGATTTTGACAAAGCTTATGTTTTTTTGAAATTTATCGGGCAATTTTAATTATTTTTGAAAAAGGTCTTCGGTAATGAACTGGATATTAATATTCGAACACGTAGATACCAAATATGTGGGGATTGCTTTTGTTTTAAACTTTTTTAATTTTTTTCGGAAAAATCATGATGGTTGGTATGGATTTTGACAAAGCTTATGTTTTTGTAAAATTTCTCGGGCAATTTTAATTATTTTTGAAAAAGGTCTTCGGTAATGAACTGGATATTAAATTTCGAACACGTAGATACCAAATATGCGGGGATTGCTTCTGTTTTAAACTTTTTTAATTTTTTTCGGAAAAATCATGATGGTTGGTATGGATTTTGACCAAGCTTATGTTTTTGTGAAATTTCTCGGGCAATTTTAATTATTTTTGAAAAAGGTCTTCGGTTATGAACTGGATATTAAATTTCGAACACGTAGATACCAAATATGCGGGGATTGCTTTTGTTTTAAACTTTTTTAATTTTTTTCGGAAAAATCATGATAGTTGGTATGGATTTTGACAAAGCTTATGTTTTTGTGAAATTTCTCGGGCAATTTTAATTATTTTTGAAAAAGGTCTTCGGAAATGAACTGGAAATTAAATTTCGAACACGTAGATACCAAATATGTGGGGATTGCTTTTGTTTTAAACTTTTTTAATTTTTTTCGGAAAAATCATGATGGTTGGTATGGATTTTGACCAAGTTTATGTTTTTGTGAAATTTCTCGGGCAATTTTAATTATTTTTGAAAAAGGTCGTCGGAAATGAACTGGAAATTAAATTTCGAACACGTAGATACCAAATATGTGGCGATTGCTTTTGTTTTAAACTTTTTTAATTTTTTTCGGAAAAATCATGATGGTTGGTATGGATTTTGACAAAGCTTATGTTTTTTTGAAATTTATCGGGCAATTTTAATTATTTTTGAAAAAGGTCTTCGGAAATGAACTGGAAATTAAATTTCGAACACGTAGATACCAAATATGTGGGGATTGCTTTTGTTTTAAACTTTTTTAATTTTTTTCGGAAAAATCATGATGGTTGGTATGAATTTTGACAAAGCTTATGTTTTTTTGAAATTTATCGGGCAATTTTAATTATTTTTGAAAAAGGTCTTCGGAAATGAACTGGAAATTAAATTTCGAACACGTAGATACCAAATATGTGGGGATTGCTTTTGTTTTAAACTTTTTTAATTTTTTTCGGAAAAATCATGATGGTTGGTATGGATTTTGACAAAGCTTATGTTTTTTTGAAATTTCTCGGGCAATTTTAATTATTTTTGAAAAAGGTCTTCGGAAATGAACTGGAAATTAAATTTCGAACACGTAGATACCAAATATGTGGGGATTGCTTTTGTTTTAAACTTTTTTAATTTTTTTCGGAAAAATCATGATGGTTGGTATGGATTTTGACAAAGCTTATGTTTTTGTGAAATTTATCGGGCAATTTTAATTATTTTTGAAAAAGGTCTTCGGTAATGAACTGGATATTAAATTTCGAACACGTAGATACCAAATATGCGGGGATTGCTTTTGTTTTAAACTTTTTTAATTTTTTTCGGAAATATCATGATGGTTGGTATGGATTTTGACAAAGCTTATGTTTTTGTGAAATTTCTCGGGCAATTTTAATTATTTTTGAAAAAGGTCGTCGGAAATGAACTGGAAATTAAATTTCGAACACGTAGATACCAAATATGTGGGGATTGCTTTTGTTTTAAACTTTTTTAATTTTTTTCGGAAATATCATGATGGTTGGTATGGATTTTGACCAAGCTTATGTTTTTGTGAAATTTCTCGGGCAATTTTAATTATTTTTGAAAAAGGTCGTCGGAAATGAACTGGATATTAAATTTCGAACACGTAGATACCAAATATGCGGGGATTGCTTTTGTTTTAAACTTTTTTAATTTTTTTCGGAAAAATCATGATGGTTGGTATGGATTTTGACCAAGCTTATGTTTTTGTGAAATTTCTCGGGCAATTTTAATTATTTTTGAAAAAGGTCTTCGGTAATGAACTGGATATTAAATTTCGAACACGTAGATACCAAATATGCGGGGATTGCTTTTGTTTTAAACTTTTTTAATTTTTTTCGGAAAAATCATGATGGTTGGTATGGATTTTGACCAAGCTTATGTTTTTGTGAAATTTCTCGGGCAATTTTAATTATTTTTGAAAAAGGTCTTCGGTAATGAACTGGATATTAAATTTCGAACACGTAGATACCAAATATGTAGGGATTGCTTTTGTTTTAAACTTTTTTAATTTTTTTCGGAAAAATCATGATGGTTGGTATGGATTTTGACAAAGCTTATGTTTTTGTGAAATTTATCGGGCAATTTTAATTATTTTTGAAAAAGGTCTTCGGTAATGAACTGGATATTAAATTTCGAACACGTAGATACCAAATATGCGGGGATTGCTTTTGTTTTAAACTTTTTTAATTTTTTTCGGAAATATCATGATGGTTGGTATGGATTTTGACCAAGCTTATGTTTTTGTGAAATTTCTCGGGCAATTTTAATTATTTTTGAAAAAGGTCGTCGGAAATGAACTGGATATTAAATTTCGAACACGTAGATACCAAATATGCGGGGATTGCTTTTGTTTTAAACTTTTTTAATTTTTTTCGGAAAAATCATGATGGTTGGTATGGATTTTGACCAAGCTTATGTTTTTGTGAAATTTCTCGGGCAATTTTAATTATTTTTGAAAAAGGTCTTCGGTAATGAACTGGATATTAAATTTCGAACACGTAGATACCAAATATGCGGGGATTGCTTTTGTTTTAAACTTTTTTAATTTTTTTCGGAAAAATCATGATGGTTGGTATGGATTTTGACCAAGCTTATGTTTTTGTGAAATTTCTCGGGCAATTTTAATTATTTTTGAAAAAGGTCTTCGGTAATGAACTGGATATTAAATTTCGAACAAGTAGATACCAAATATGTAGGGATTGCTTTTGTTTTAAACTTTTTTAATTTTTTTCGGAAAAATCATGATGGTTGGTATGGATTTTGACAAAGCTTATGTTTTTTTGAAATTTATCGGGCAATTTTAATTATTTTTGAAAAAGGTCTTCGGTAATGAACTGGATATTAAATTTCGAACATGTAGATACCAAATATGTGGGGATTGCTTTTGTTTTAAACTTTTTTAATTTTTTTCGGAAAAATCATGATGGTTGGTATGGATTTTGACAAAGCTTATGTTTTTTTGAAATTTCTCGGGCAATTTTAATTATTTTTGAAAAAGGTCTTCGGAAATGAACTGGAAATTAAATTTCGAACACGTAGATACCAAATATGTGGGGATTGCTTTTGTTTTAAACTTTTTTAATTTTTTTCGGAAAAATCATGATGGTTGGTATGGATTTTGACAAAGCTTATGTTTTTTTGAAATTTCTCGGGCAATTTTAATTATTTTTGAAAAAGGTCTTCGGTAATGAACTGGATATTAAATTTCGAACATGTAGATACCAAATATGTGGGGATTGCTTTTGTTTTAAACTTTTTTAATTTTTTTCGGAAAAATCATGATGGTTGGTATGGATTTTGACAAAGCTTATGTTTTTTTGAAATGTCTCGGGCAATTTTAATTATTTTTGAAAAAGGTCTTCGGAAATGAACTGGAAATTAAATTTCGAACACGTAGATACCAAATATGTGGGGATTGCTTTTGTTTTAAACTTTTTTAATTTTTTTCGGAAAAATCATGATGGTTGGTATGGATTTTGACAAAGCTTATGTTTTTGTGAAATTTATCGGGCAATTTTAATTATTTTTGAAAAAGGTCTTCGGTAATGAACTGGATATTAAATTTCGAACACGTAGATACCAAATATGCGGGGATTGCTTTTGTTTTAAACTTTTTTAATTTTTTTCGGAAATATCATGATGGTTGGTATGGATTTTGACAAAGCTTATGTTTTTGTGAAATTTCTCGGGCAATTTTAATTATTTTTGAAAAAGGTCGTCGGAAATGAACTGGAAATTAAATTTCGAACACGTAGATACCAAATATGTGGGGATTGCTTTTGTTTTAAACTTTTTTCATTTTTTTCGGAAAAATCATGATGGTTGGTATGGATTTTGACAAAGCTTATATTTTTTTGAAATTTATCGGGCAATTTTAATTATTTTTGAAAAAGGTCGTCGGAAATGAACTGGAAATTAAATTTCGAACACGTAGATACCAAATATGTGGGGATTGCTTTTGTTTTAAACTTTTTTAATTTTTTTCGGAAAAATCATGATGGTTGGTATGGATTTTGACAAAGCTTATGTTTTTGTGAAATTTCTCGGGCAATTTTAATTATTTTTGAAAAAGGTCTTCGGAAATGAACTGGATATTAAATTTCGAACACGTAGATACCAAATATGTGGGGATTGCTTTTGTTTTAAACTTTTTTAATTTTTTTCGGAAAAATCATGATGGTTGGTATGGATTTTGACAAAGCTTATGTTTTTTTGAAATTTCTCGGGCAATTTTAATTATTTTTGAAAAAGGTCTTCGGTAATGAACTGGATATTAAATTTCGAACACGTAGATACCAAATATGCGGGGATTGCTTTTGTTTTAAACTTTTTTAATTTTTTTCGGAAAAATCATGATAGTTGGTATGGATTTTGACAAAGCTTATGTTTTTGTGAAATTTCTCGGGCAATTTTAATTATTTTTGAAAAAGGTCTTCGGAAATGAACTGGAAATTAAATTTCGAACACGTAGATACCAAATATGTGGGGATTGCTTTTGTTTTAAACTTTTTTAATTTTTTTCGGAAAAATCATGATGGTTGGTATGGATTTTGACAAAGCTTATGTTTTTTTGAAATTTCTCGGGCAATTTTAATTATTTTTGAAAAAGGTCTTCGGAAATGAACTGGAAATTAAATTTCGAACACGTAGATACCAAATATGTGGGGATTGCTTTTGTTTTAAACTTTTTTAATTTTTTTCGGAAAAATCATGATGGTTGGTATGGATTTTGACAAAGCTTATGTTTTTGTGAAATTTATCGGGCAATTTTAATTATTTTTGAAAAAGGTCTTCGGTAATGAACTGGATATTAAATTTCGAAAACGTAGATACCAAATATGCGGGGATTGCTTTTGTTTTAAACTTTTTTAATTTTTTTCGGAAATATCATGATGGTTGGTATGGATTTTGACAAAGCTTATATTTTTGTGAAATTTCTCGGGCAATTTTAATTATTTTTGAAAAAGGTCGTCGGAAATGAACTGGAAATTAAATTTCGAACACGTAGATACCAAATATGTGGGGATTGCTTTTGTTTTAAACTTTTTTAATTTTTTTCGGAAAAATCATGATGGTTGGTATGGATTTTGACAAAGCTTATATTTTTTTGAAATTTATCGGGCAATTTTAATTATTTTTGAAAAAGGTCGTCGGAAATGAACTGGAAATTAAATTTCGAACACGTAGATACCAAATATGTGGGGATTGCTTTTGTTTTAAACTTTTTTAATTTTTTTCGGAAAAATCATGATGGTTGGTATGGATTTTGACAAAGCTTATGTTTTTGTGAAATTTCTCGGGCAATTTTAATTATTTTTGAAAAAGGTCTTCGGAAATGAACTGGAAATTAAATTTCGAACACGTAGATACCAAATATGTGGGGATTGCTTTTGTTTTAAACTTTTTTAATTTTTTTCGGAAAAATCTTGATGGTTGGAATGGATTTTGACAAAGCTTATGTTTTTGTGAAATTTCTCGGGCAATTTTAATTATTTTTGAAAAAGGTCTTCGGTAATGAACTGGATATTAAATTTCGAACACGTAGATACCAAATAAGCGGGGATTGCTTTTGTTTTAAACTTTTTTAATTTTTTTCGGAAAAATCATGATGGTTGGTATGGATTTTGACAAAGCTTATGTTTTTTTGAAATTTATCGGGCAATTTTAATTATTTTTGAAAAAGGTCTTCGGAAATGAACTGGAAATTAAATTTCGAACACGTAGATACCAAATATGCGGGGATTGCTTTTGTTTTAAACTTTTTTAATTTTTTTCGGAAAAATCATGATGGTTGGTATGGATTTTGACCAAGCTTATGTTTTTGTGAAATTTCTCGGGCAATTTTAATTATTTTTGAAAAAGGTCGTCGGAAATGAACTGGAAATTAAATTTCGAACACGTAGATACCAAATATGTGGGGATTGCTTTTGTTTTAAACTTTTTTAATTTTTTTCGGAAAAATCATGATGGTTGGTATGGATTTTGACAAAGCTTATGTTTTTTTGAAATTTATCGGGCAATTTTAATTATTTTTGAAAAAGGTCTTCGGAAATGAACTGGAAATTAAATTTCGAACACGTAGATACCAAATATGTGGGGATTGCTTTTGTTTTAAACTTTTTTAATTTTTTTCGGAAAAATCATGATGGTTGGTATGGATTTTGACAAAGCTTATGTTTTTTTGAAATTTATCGGGCAATTTTAATTATTTTTGAAAAAGGTCTTCGGAAATGAACTGGAAATTGAATTTCGAACACGTAGATACCAAATATGTGGGGATTGCTTTTGTTTTAAACTTTTTTAATTTTTTTCGGAAAAATCATGATGATTGGTATGGATTTTGACCAAGCTTATGTTTTTGTGAAATTTCTCGGGCAATTTTAATTATTTTTGAAAAAGGTCGTCGGAAATGAACTGGAAATTAAATTTCGAACACGTAGATACCAAATATGTGGGGATTGCTTTTGTTTTAAACTTTTTTAATTTTTTTCGGAAAAATCATGATAGTTGGTATGGATTTTGACAAAGCTTATGTTTTTTTGAAATTTATCGGGCAATTTTAATTATTTTTGAAAAAGGTCTTCGGAAATGAACTGGAAATTAAATTTCGAACACGTAGATACCAAATATGTGGGGATTGCTTTTGTTTTAAACTTTTTTAATTTTTTTCGGAAAAATCATGATGGTTGGTATGGATTTTGACAAAGTTTATGTTTTTTTGAAATTTATCGGGCAATTTTAATTATTTTTGAAAAAGGTCTTCGGAAATGAACTGGAAATTAAATTTCGAACACGTAGATACCAAATATGTGGGGATTGCTTTTGTTTTAAACTTTTTTAATTTTTTTCGGAAAAATCATGATGGTTGGTATGGATTTTGACAAAGCTTATGTTTTTTTGAAATTTCTCGGGCAATTTTAATTATTTTTGAAAAAGGTCGTCGGAAATGAACTGGAAATTAAATTTCGAACACGTAGATACCAAATATGTGGGGATTGCTTTTGTTTTAAACTTTTTTAATTTTTTTCGGAAAAATCATGATGGTTGGTATGGATTTTGACAAAGCTTATGTTTTTTTGAAATTTATCGGGCAATTTTAATTATTTTTGAAAAAGGTCGTCGGAAATGAACTGGAAATTAAATTTCGAACACGTAGATACCAAATATGTGGGGATTGCTTTTGTTTTAAACTTTTTTAATTTTTTTCGGAAAAATCATGATGGTTGGTATGGATTTTGACCAAGCTTATGTTTTTGTGAAATTTCTCGGGCAATTTTAATTATTTTTGAAAAAGGTCGTCGGAAATGAACTGGAAATTAAATTTCGAACACGTAGATACCAAATATGTGGGGATTGCTTTTGTTTTAAACTTTTTTAATTTTTTTCGGAAAAATCATGATGGTTGGTATGGATTTTGACAAAGCTTATGTTTTTGTGAAATTTCTCGGGCAATTTTAATTATTTTTGAAAAAGGTCTTCGGAAATGAACTGGATATTAAATTTCGAACACGTAGATACCAAATATGTGGGGATTGCTTTTGTTTTAAACTTTTTTCATTTTTTTCGGAAAAATCATGATAGTTGGTATGGATTTTGACAAAGCTTATGTTTTTGTGAAATTTCTCGGGCAATTTTAATTATTTTTGAAAAAGGTCTTCGGAAATGAACTGGAAATTAAATTTCGAACACGTAGATACCAAATATGTGGGGATTGCTTTTGTTTTAAACTTTTTTAATTTTTTTCGGAAAAATCATGATGGTTGGTATGGATTTTGACAAAGCTTATGTTTTTGTGAAATTTCTCGGGCAATTTTAATTATTTTTGAAAAAGGTCGTCGGAAATGAACTGGAAATTAAATTTCGAACACGTAGATACCAAATATGCGGGGATTGCTTTTGTTTTAAACTTTTTTAATTTTTTTCGGAAAAATCATGATGGTTGGTATGGATTTTGACCAAGCTTATGTTTTTCTGAAATTTCTCGGGCAATTTTAATTATTTTTGAAAAAGGTCTTCGGAAATAAACTGGAAATTAAATTTCGAACACGTAGATACCAAATATGTGGGGATTGCTTTTGTTTTAAACTTGTTTAATTTTTTTCGGAAAAATCATGATGGTTGGTATGGATTTTGACCAAGCTTATGTTTTTGTGAAATTTCTCGGGCAATTTTAATTATTTTTGAAAAAGGTCTTCGGAAATGAACTGGAAATTAAATTTCGAACACGTAGATACCAAATATGTGGGGATTGCTTTTGTTTTAAACTTTTTTAATTTTTTTCGGAAAAATCATGATGGTTGGTATGGATTTTGACAAAGCTTATGTTTTTTTGAAATTTATCGGGCAATTTTAATTATTTTTGAAAAAGGTCTTCGGAAATGAACTGGAAATTAAATTTCGAACACGTAGATACCAAATATGTGGGGATTGCTTTTGTTTTAAACTTTTTTAATTTTTTTCGGAAAAATCATGATGATTGGTATGGATTTTGACCAAGCTTATGTTTTTGTGAAATTTCTCGGGCAATTTTAATTATTTGTGAAAAAGGTCGTCGGAAATGAACTGGAAATTAAATTTCGAACACGTAGATACCAAATATGTGGGGATTGCTTTTGTTTTAAACTTTTTTAATTTTTTTCGGAAAAATCATGATGGTTGGTATGGATTTTGACAAAGCTTATGTTTTTTTGAAATTTATCGGGCAATTTTAATTATTTTTGAAAAAGGTCTTCGGAAATGAACTGGAAATTAAATTTCGAACACGTAGATACCAAATATGTGGGGATTGCTTTTGTTTTAAACTTTTTTAATTTTTTTCGGAAAAATCATGATGGTTGGTATGGATTTTGACAAAGCTTATGTTTTTTTGAAATTTATCGGGCAATTTTAATTATTTTTGAAAAAGGTCTTCGGAAATGAACTGGAAATTAAATTTCGAACACGTAGATACCAAATATGTGGGGATTGCTTTTGTTTTAAACTTTTTTAATTTTTTTCGGAAAAATCATGATGGTTGGTATGGATTTTGACCAAGCTTATGTTTTTGTGAAATTTCTCGGGCAATTTTAATTATTTTTGAAAAAGGTCGTCGGAAATGAACTGGAAATTAAATTTCGAACACGTAGATACCAAATATGTGGGGATTGCTTTTGTTTTAAACTTTTTTAATTTTTTTTTCGGAAAAATCATGATGGTTGGTATGGATTTTGACAAAGCTTATGTTTTTTTGAAATTTATCGGGCAATTTTAATTATTTTTGAAAAAGGTCTTCGGAAATGAACTGGAAATTAAATTTCGAACACGTAGATACCAAATATGTGGGGATTGCTTTTGTTTTAAACTTTTTTAATTTTTTTCGGAAAAATCATGATGGTTGGTATGGATTTTGACAAAGCTTATGTTTTTTTGAAATTTATCGGGCAATTTTAATTATTTTTGAAAAAAGTCTTCGGAAATGAACTGGAAATTAAATTTCGAACACGTAGATACCATATATGTGGGGATTGCTTTTGTTTTAAACTTTTTTAATTTTTTTCGGAAAAATCATGATGGTTGGTATGGATTTTGACCAAGCTTATGTTTTTGTGAAATTTCTCGGGCAATTTTAATTATTTTTGAAAAAGGTCGTCGGAAATGAACTGGAAATTAAATTTCGAACACGTAGATACCAAATATGTGGGGATTGCTTTTGTTTTAAACTTTTTTAATTTTTTTCGGAAAAATCATGATGGTTGGTATGGATTTTGACAAAGCTTATGTTTTTGTGAAATTTCTCGGGCAATTTTAATTATTTTTGAAAAAGGTCTTCGGAAATGAACTGGATATTAAATTTCGAACACGTAGATACCAAATATGTGGGGATTGCTTTTGTTTTAAACTTTTTTCATTTTTTTCGGAAAAATCATGATAGTGTTGGTATGGATTTTGACAAAGCTTATGTTTTTGTGAAATTTCTCGGGCAATTTTAATTATTTTTGAAAAAGGTCTTCGGAAATGAACTGGAAATTAAATTTCGAACACGTAGATACCAAATATGTGGGGATTGCTTTTGTTTTAAACTTTTTTAATTTTTTTCGGAAAAATCATGATGGTTGGTATGGATTTTGACAAAGCTTATGTTTTTTTGAAATTTATCGGGCAATTTTAATTATTTTTGAAAAAGGTCTTCGGAAATGAACTGGAAATTAAATTTCGAACACGTAGATACCAAATATGCGGGGATTGCTTTTGTTTTAAACTTTTTTAATTTTTTTCGGAAAAATCATGATGGTTGGTATGGATTTAGACCAAGCTTATGTTTTTCTGAAATTTCTCGGGCAATTTTAATTATTTTTGAAAAAGGTCTTCGGAAATGAACTGGAAATTAAATTTCGAACACGTAGATACCAAATATGTGGGGATTGCTTTTGTTTTAAACTTTTTTAATTTTTTTCGGAAAAATCATGATGGTTGGTATGGATTTTGACCAAGCTTATGTTTTTGTGAAATTTCTCGGGCAATTTTAATTATTTTTGAAAAAGGTCGTCGGAAATGAACTGGAAATTAAATTTCGAACACGTAGATACCAAATATATGGGGATTGCTTTTGTTTTAAACTTTTTTAATTTTTTTCGGAAAAATCATGATGGTTGGTATGGATTTTGACAAAGCTTATGTTTTTGTGAAATTTCTCGGGCAATTTTAATTATTTGTGAAAAAGGTCGTCGGAAATGAACTGGAAATTAAATTTCGAACACGTAGATACCAAATATGTGGGGATTGCTTTTGTTTTAAACTTTTTTAATTTTTTTCGGAAAAATCATGATAGTTGGTATGGATTTTGACAAAGCTTATGTTTTTTTGAAATTTATCGGGCAATTTTAATTATTTTTGAAAAAGGTCTTCGGAAATGAACTGGAAATTAAATTTCGAACACGTAGATACCAAATATGTGGGGATTGCTTTTGTTTTAAACTTTTTTAATTTTTTTCGGAAAAATCATGATGGTTGGTATGGATTTTGACAAAGCTTATGTTTTTTTGAAATTTATCGGGCAATTTTAATTATTTTTGAAAAAAGTCTTCGGAAATGAACTGGAAATTAAATTTCGAACACGTAGATACCAAATATGTGGGGATTGCTTTTGTTTTAAACTTTTTTAATTTTTTTCGGAAAAATCATGATGGTTGGTATGGATTTTGACCAAGCTTATGTTTTTGTGAAATTTCTCGGGCAATTTTAATTATTTTTGAAAAAGGTCGTCGGAAATGAACTGGAAATTAAATTTCGAACACGTAGATACCAAATATGTGGGGATTGCTTTTGTTTTAAACTTTTTTAATTTTTTTCGGAAAAATCATGATGGTTGGTATGGATTTTGACAAAGCTTATGTTTTTGTGAAATTTCTCGGGCAATTTTAATTATTTTTGAAAAAGGTCTTCGGAAATGAACTGGATATTAAATTTCGAACACGTAGATACCAAATATGTGGGGATTGCTTTTGTTTTAAACTTTTTTCATTTTTTTCGGAAAAATCATGATAGTTGGTATGGATTTTGACAAAGCTTATGTTTTTGTGAAATTTCTCGGGCAATTTTAATTATTTTTGAAAAAGGTCTTCGGAAATGAACTGGAAATTAAATTTCGAACACGTAGATACCAAATATGTGGGGATTGCTTTTGTTTTAAACTTTTTTAATTTTTTTCGGAAAAATCATGATGGTTGGTATGGATTTTGACAAAGCTTATGTTTTTTTGAAATTTATCGGGCAATTTTAATTATTTTTGAAAAAGGTCTTCGGAAATGAACTGGAAATTAAATTTCGAACACGTAGATACCAAATATGCGGGGATTGCTTTTGTTTTAAACTTTTTTAATTTTTTTCGGAAAAATCATGATGGTTGGTATGGATTTAGACCAAGCTTATGTTTTTCTGAAATTTCTCGGGCAATTTTAATTATTTTTGAAAAAGGTCTTCGGAAATGAACTGGAAATTAAATTTCGAACACGTAGATACCAAATATGTGGGGATTGCTTTTGTTTTAAACTTTTTTAATTTTTTTCGGAAAAATCATGATGGTTGGTATGGATTTTGACCAAGCTTATGTTTTTGTGAAATTTCTCGGGCAATTTTAATTATTTTTGAAAAAGGTCGTCGGAAATGAACTGGAAATTAAATTTCGAACACGTAGATACCAAATATATGGGGATTGCTTTTGTTTTAAACTTTTTTAATTTTTTTCGGAAAAATCATGATGGTTGGTATGGATTTTGACAAAGCTTATGTTTTTGTGAAATTTCTCGGGCAATTTTAATTATTTGTGAAAAAGGTCGTCGGAAATGAACTGGAAATTAAATTTCGAACACGTAGATACCAAATATGTGGGGATTGCTTTTGTTTTAAACTTTTTTAATTTTTTTCGGAAAAATCATGATAGTTGGTATGGATTTTGACAAAGCTTATGTTTTTTTGAAATTTATCGGGCAATTTTAATTATTTTTGAAAAAGGTCTTCGGAAATGAACTGGAAATTAAATTTCGAACACGTAGATACCAAATATGTGGGGATTGCTTTTGTTTTAAACTTTTTTAATTTTTTTCGGAAAAATCATGATGGTTAGTATGGATTTTGACAAAGCTTATGTTTTTTTGAAATTTATCGGGCAATTTTAATTATTTTTGAAAAAGGTCTTCGGAAATGAACTGGAAATTAAATTTCGAACACGTAGATACCAAATATGTGGGGATTGCTTTTGTTTTAAACTTTTTTAATTTTTTTCGGAAAAATCATGATGGTGGGTATGGATTTTGACCAAGCTTATGTTTTTGTGAAATTTCTCGGGCAATTTTAATTATTTTTGAAAAAGGTCGTCGGAAATGAACTGGAAATTAAATTTCGAACACGTAGATACCAAATATGTGGGGATTGTTTTTGTTTTAAACATTTTTAATTTTTTTCGGAAAAATCATGATGGTTGGTATGGATTTTGACAAAGTTTATGTTTTTTTGAAATTTATCGGGCAATTTTAATTATTTTTGAAAAAGGTCTTCGGAAATGAACTGGAAATTAAATTTCGAACACGTAGATACCAAATATGTGGGGATTGCTTTTAATTTAAACTTTTTTAATTTTTTTCGGAAAAATCATGATGGTTGGTATGGATTTTGACAAAGCTTATGTTTTTTTTGAAATTTATCGGGCAATTTTAATTATTTTTGAAAAAAGTCTTCGGAAATGAACTGGAAATTAAATTTCGAACACGTAGATACCAAATATGTGGGGATTGCTTTTGTTTTAAACTTTTTTAATTTTTTTCGGAAAAATCATGATGGTTGGTATGGATTTTGACCAAGCTTATGTTTTTGTGAAATTTCTCGGGCAATTTTAATTATTTTTGAAAAAGGTCGTCGGAAATGAACTGGAAATTAAATTTCGAACACATAGATACCAAATATGTGGGGATTGCTTTTGTTTTAAACTTTTTTAATTTTTTTCGGAAAAATCATGATGGTTGGTATGGATTTTGACAAAGCTTATGTTTTTGTGAAATTTCTCGGGCAATTTTAATTATTTTTGAAAAAGGTCTTCGGAAATGAACTGGATATTAAATTTCGAACACGTAGATACCAAATATGTGGGATTGCTTTTGTTTTAAACTTTTTTCATTTTTTTCGGAAAAATCATGATAGTTGGTATGGATTTTGACAAAGCTTATGTTTTTGTGAAATTTCTCGGGCAATTTTAATTATTTTTGAAAAAGGTCTTCGGAAATGAACTGGAAATTAAATTTCGAACACGTAGATACCAAATATGTGGGGATTGCTTTTGTTTTAAACTTTTTTAATTTTTTTCGGAAAAATCATGATGGTTGGTATGGATTTTGACAAAGCTTATGTTTTTGTGAAATTTCTCGGGCAATTTTAATTATTTTTGAAAAAGGTCGTCGGAAATTAACTGGAAATTGAATTTCGAACACGTAGATACCAAATATGTGGGGATTGCTTTTGTTTTAAACTTTTTTAATTTTTTTCGGAAAAATCATGATGGTTGGTATGGATTTTGACCAAGCTTATGTTTTTGTGAAATTTCTCGGGCAATTTTAATTATTTTTGAAAAAGGTCGTCGGAAATGAACTGGAAATTAAATTTCGAACACGTAGATACCAAATATGTGGGGATTGCTTTTGTTTTAAACTTTTTTAATTTTTTTCGGAAAAATCATGATGGTTGGTATGGATTTTGACAAAGCTTATGTTTTTGTGAAATTTCTCGGGCAATTTTAATTATTTTTGAAAAATGTCTTCGGAAATGAACTGGAAATTAAATTTCGAACACGTAGATACCAAATATGTGGGGATTGCTTTTGTTTTAAACTTTTTTAATTTTTTTCGGAAAAATCATGATGGTTGGTATGGATTTTGACCAAGCTTATGTTTTTGTGAAATTTCTCGGGCAATTTTAATTATTTTTGAAAAAGGGCTTCGGAAATGAACTGGAAATTAAATTTCGAACACGTAGATACCAAATATGTGGGGATTGCTTTTGTTTTAAACTTTTTTAATTTTTTTCGGAAAAATCATGATGGTTGGTATGGATTTTGACAAAGCTTATGTTTTTTTGAAATTTATCGGGCAATTTTAATTATTTTTGAAAAAGGTCTTCGGAAATGAACTGGAAATTAAATTTCGAACACGTAGATACCAAATATGTGGGGATTGCTTTTGTTTTAAACTTTTTTAATTTTTTTCGGAAAAATCATGATGGTTGGTATGGATTTTGACAAAGCTTATGTTTTTTTGAAATTTATCGGGCAATTTTAATTATTTTTGAAAAAGGTCTTCGGAAATGAACTGGAAATTAAATTTCGAACACGTAGATACCAAATATGTGGGGATTGCTTTTGTTTTAAACTTTTTTAATTTTTTTCGGAAAAATCATGATGGTTGGTATGGATTTTCACAAAGCTTATGTTTTTGTGAAATTTCTCGGGCAATTTTAATTATTTTTGAAAAAGGTCTTCGGAAATGAACTGGAAATTAATTTTCGAACACGTAGATACCAAATATGTGGGGATTGCTTTTGTTTTAAACTTTTTTAATTTTTTTCGGAAAAATCATGATGGTTGGTATGGATTTTGACAAAGCTTATGTTTTTGTGAAAGTTATCGGGCAATTTTAATTATTTTTGAAAAAGGTCTTCGGAAATGAACTGGAAATTAAATTTCGAACACGTAGATACCAAATATGTGGGGATTGCTTTTGTTTTAAACTTTTTTAATTTTTTTCGGAAAAATCATGATGGTTGGTATGGATTTTGACAAAGCTTATGTTTTTGTGAAATTTATCGGGCAATTTTAATTATTTTTGAAAAAGGTCTTCGGAAATGAACTGGATATTAAATTTCGAACACGTAGATACCAAATATGTGGGGATTGCTTTTGTTTTAAACTTTTTTAATTTTTTTCGGAAAAATCATGATAGTTGGTATGGATTTTGACAAAGCTTATGCTTTTGTGAAATTTATCGGGCAATTTTAATTATTTTTGAAAAAGGTCTTCGGAAATGAACTCGAAATTAAATTTCGAACACGTAGATACCAAATATGTGGGGATTGCTTTTGTTTTAAACTTTTTTAATTTTTTTCGGAAAAATCATGATGGTTGGTATGGATTTTGACAAAGCTTATGTTTTTTTGAAATTTATCGGGCAATTTTAATTATTTTTGAAAAAGGTCTTCGGAAATGAACTGGAAATTAAATTTCGAACACGTAGATACCAAATATGTGGGGATTGCTTTTGTTTTAAACTTTTTTAATTTTTTTTCGGAAAAATCATGATAGTTGGTATGGATTTTGACAAAGCTTATGTTTTTGTGAAATTTCTCGGGCAATTTTAATTATTTTTGAAAAAGGTCTTCGGAAATGAACTGGATATTAAATTTCGAACACGTAGATACCAAATATGTGGGGATTGCTTTTGTTTTAAACTTTTTTAATTTTTTTCGGAAAAATCATGATGGTTGGTATGGATTTTGACCAAGCTTATGTTTTTGTGAAATTTCTCGGGCAATTTTAATTATTTTTGAAAAAGGTCGTCGGAAATGAACTGGATATTAAATTTCGAACACGTAGATACCAAATATGTGGGGATTGCTTTTGTTTTAAACTTTTTTAATTTTTTTCGGAAAAATCATGATGGTTGGTATGGATTTTGACAAAGCTTATGTTTTTTTGAAATTTATCGGGCAATTTTAATTATTTTTGAAAAAGGTCTTCGGAAATGAACTGGATATTAAATTTCGAACAAGTAGATACCAAATATGTGGGGATTGCTTTTGTTTTAAACTTTTTTAATTTTTTTCGGAAAAATCATAATAGTTGGTATGGATTTTGACAAAGCTTATGTTTTTGTGAAATTTCTCGGGCAATTTTAATTATTTTTGAAAAAGGTCTTCGGAAATGAACTGGAAATTAAATTTCGAACACGTAGATACCAAATATGCGGGGATTGCTTTTGTTTTAAACTTTTTTAATTTTTTTCGGAAAAATCATGATGGTTGGTATGGATTTTGACCAAGCTTATGTTTTTGTGAAATTTCTCGGGCAATTTTAATTATTTTTGAAAAAGTCTTCGGAAATGAACTGGAAATTAAATTTCGAACACGTAGATACCAAATATGTGGGGATTGCTTTTGTTTTAAACTTTTTTAATTTTTTTCGGAAAAATCATGATGGTTGGTATGGATTTTGATCAAGCTTATGTTTTTGTGAAATTACTCGGGCAATTTTAATTATTTTTGAAAAAGGTCTTCGGTAATGAACTGGATATTAAATTTCGAACACGTAGATACCAAATATGTGGGGATTGCTTTTGTTTTAAACTTTTTTAATTTTTTTCGGAAAAATCATGATGGTTGGTATGGATTTTGACAGAGCTTATGTTTTTGTGAAATTTCTCGGGCAATTTTAATTATTTTTGAAAAAGGTCTTCGGAAATGAACTGGAAATTAAATTTCGAACACGTAGATACCAAATATGTGGGGATTGCTTTTGTTTTAAACTTTTTTAATTTTTTTCGGAAAAATCATGATGGTTGGTATGGATTTTGACCAAGCTTATGTTTTTGTGAAATTTCTCGGGCAATTTTAATTATTTTTGAAAAAGGTCTTCGGTAATGAACTGGATATTAAATTTCGAACACGTAGATACCAAATATGTGGGGATTGCTTTTGTTTTAAACTTTTTTAATTTTTTTCGGAAAAATCATGATGGTTGGTATGGATTTTGACAAAGCTTATGTTTTTTTGAAATTTATCGGGCAATTTTAATTATTTTTGAAAAAGGTCTTCGGAAATGAACTGGAAATTAAATTTCGAACACGTAGATACCAAATATGTGGGGATTGCTTTTGTTTTAAACTTTTTTAATTTTTTTCGGAAAAATCATGATGGTTGGTATGGATTTTGACAAAGCTTATGTTTTTGTGAAATTTCTCGGGCAATTTTAATTATTTTTGAAAAAGGTCTTCGGAAATGAACTGGAAATTAAATTTCGAACACGTAGATACCAAATATGTGGGGATTGCTTTTGTTTTAAACTTTTTTAATTTTTTTCGGAAAAATCATGATGGTTGGTATGGATTTTGACAAAGCTTATGTTTTTGTGAAATTTCTCGGGCAATTTTAATTATTTTTGAAAAAGGTCTTTGGTAATGAACTGGATATTAAATTTCGAACACATAGATACCAAATATGCGGAGATTGCTTTTGTTTTAAACTTTTTTAATTTTTTTCGGAAAAATCATGATGGTTGGTATGGATTTTGACAAAGCTTATGTTTTTTTGAAATTTATCGGGCAATTTTAATTATTTTTGAAAAAGGTCTTCGGAAATGAACTGGATATTAAATTTCGAACACGTAGATACCAAATATGTGGGGATTGCTTTTGTTTTAAACTTTTTTAATTTTTTTCGGAAAAATCATGATGGTTGGTATGGATTTTGACAAAGCTTATGTTTTTGTGAAATTTATCGGGCAATTTTAATTATTTTTGAAAAAGGTCTTCGGAAATGAACTGGATATTAAATTTCGAACACGTAGATACCAAATATGTGGGGATTGCTTTTGTTTTAAACTTTTTTAATTTTTTTCGGAAAAATCATGATAGTTGGTATGGATTTTGACAAAGCTTATGTTTTTGTGAAATTTTTCGGGCAATTTTAATTATTTTTGAAAAAGGTCTTCGGAAATGAACTGGATATTAAATTTCGAACACGTAGATACCAAATATGTGGGGATTGCTTTTGTTTTAAACTTTTTTAATTTTTTTCGGAAAAATCATGATGGTTGGTATGGATTTTGACCAAGCTTATGTTTTTGTGAAATTTCTCGGGCAATTTTAATTATTTTTGAAAAAGGTCTTCGGAAATGAACTGGAAATTAAATTTCGAACACGTAGATACCAAATATGTGGGGATTGCTTTTGTTTTAAACTTTTTTAATTTTTTTCGGAAAAATCATGATGGTTGGTATGGATTTTGACCAAGCTTATGTTTTTGTGAAATTTCTCGGGCAATTTTAATTATTTTTGAAAAAGGTCTTCGGTAATGAACTGGATATTAAATTTCGAACACGTAGATACCAAATATGTGGGGATTGCTTTTGTTTTAAACTTTTTTAATTTTTTTCGGAAAAATCATGATGGTTGGTATGGATTTTGACAAAGCTTATGTTTTTGTGAAATTTCTCGGGCAATTTTAATTATTTTTGAAAAAGGTCTTCGGAAATGAACTGGATATTAAATTTCGAACACGTAGATACCAAATATGTGGGGATTGCTTTTGTTTTAAACTTTTTTAATTTTTTTCGGAAAAATCATGATGGTTGGTATGGATTTTGACCAAGCTTATGTTTTTGTGAAATTTCTCGGGCAATTTTAATTATTTTTGAAAAAGGTCGTCGGAAATGAACTGGAAATTAAATTTCGAACACGTAGATACCAAATATGTGGGGATTGCTTTTGTTTTAAACTTTTTTAATTTTTTTCGGAAAAATCATGATGGTTGGTATGGATTTTGACAAAGCTTATGTTTTTTTGAAATTTATCGGGCAATTTTAATTATTTTTGAAAAAGGTCGTCGGAAATGAACTGGAAATTAAATTTCGAACACGTAGATACCAAATATGTGGGGATTGCTTTTGTTTTAAAGTTTTTTAATTTTTTTCGGAAAAATCATGATGGTTGGTATGGATTTTGACAAAGCTTATGTTTTTTTGAAATTTCTCGGGCAATTTTAATTATTTTTGAAAAAGGTCAAAAATAATTAAAATTGCCCGAGAAATTTCACAAAAACATAAGCTTTGTCAAAATCCGTTGGTATGGATTTTGACAAAGCTTATGTTTTTGTGAAATTTCTCGGGCAATTTTAATTATTTTTGAAAAAGGTCTTCGGAAATGAACTGGAAATTAATACGTAAATTTAATAAACCCTTATTGGCTTTAAAAATATTTATATTGACATACTTTAAATTATGTAATAAAAACTTTTTATAATGCAAGGATAATCCAAGATTATTTTAAAATATTTACGATTTATATTGAAGTAAAGACATTCAATCATCTATATGTTATTTCAGCATTAAATTTATTTATTATGCTTATTGACACATTTTTGAAATTCATTTTATAAATCTTTTCACTGAAAATTAAGTACATATATATAAAAATTTATCACTTTAATATTTAATTACATGGCGGATTTTTCAAACTAAGGCTATTTTCGCAACGTTTTTTCCCAGCGATTTATTTGAATTGTGTTTGTCGCCGATGATATCTCCTTTTTTCTCGAATTTAGGAAAATGACCTTTTAATTAATTTAATTATGTACTAATTATAAAATTACATTAGTTTTACCACAAATATTCAGCACTTTTTTGTTTTACTGACAGTTTCAGTATTCAGTTTAAAAATTTAGTTTCGTATTTTCAATGTGAATAAATTACCTCACTGAGACCCATTATTGTCGCTAAAAAATTGCTTCACTGATCATGACAAAAAAAACTTCCCAGTTTAGGCAGTCCTTAAATATATTTTTCATGTAAAATAATTTGTAGGTCATTACAATTACCGACAATGCGATTTATAATAGTTATAATAAATAATGTGTTAACTTTGGTACCAAAAAGACCACTTTTAGCTGCAAAATTATTTGACCTATTTAATCACAATTAAACATATTTAGTTTTTTTCCCAAAAGTTAATCAGAACTGATATTATTTCTGAATTACCAAATCGTATTTCCATTATAGTATAATTAAGTATTTTTTGTTTTTTAAGTCTATTATACATAAAATATGTTTTCAAATCCATTGCTGATTTTAAATATGAAAAATTAGCCACCACAATCGGATCATATATTATTAACAATTCTATAGAAAATATAATATTTTTTTAAATATATTATAAAGTTAAAATATAATTTCAATATTACATAAATTCTTTAATCTTATAATCGGATTAAAAATACATTTAATATTTTAAATTATTTTTATATAAATTTAAAAAATTAAAATTTTACATTTCTGATTTAATAATTATAAAATATATGTATATACATATATTTAAAATATTTCAGTTAAAGAACTGCCTACACCAGCACGTTTTGATCGGTATCGAAACAATTTTTTTGTAGCCAATATCATTAAAGGCAATTCGAGTTGTAGATATTAAGAAACATTTTGAAACTGAAGGGTTAAATAGAATATGTAAATTTTAGTGCAGTTCATCAACAACGGTCTTGTTGTCGTAGTTGTCTTTCCTAGAACAATTATAACTCTACGAATCTGGAGACAAAAATCTATCGAAATATAGCGATTAAGACAGCGACACGAAAAACTCAAAAGACAGTGACATTTCGAAATTTGCGTTAGATTAAGCACTTCTATAAGGCGGAATGTAAATAAATTTTGTTTCGTTGTCGCTATGAAAACATCGCGCTGGTTTGGCAAATGCTTAAAATTAAAAATAGCAATATATTTACATGCTTTAAATTATATTATTCCAGTTTAGTAGATTTCAGAAACATAAAATATCATTAATTTTTTTTTGGAATTAGTTGTTGCATATGATTTACTAATTGGTAAATATTTTTGGTTTTAGTTGAATTCCGATTTATTTATTATTATAATAAAATCTAAATTTATAGTTAATACATTTTAATTTATAGTTGTTTTGAATAATGAAAAAAATTATAGTTTTGTATTTTATAAAATTAAATTATAAAAATGTATAAACAAATAAAAAAAATTATGCTTGTAGAAAAACTAATTATGATTTTTTTTTACTACAAAAAAAAATATGTAAAATTAATTCTATGAAAAAAGAAAATAAATATTTGCCAGAAGCTGACCTCATAACCTTGAAAATTTAATATTTTTAATCCTAAACATATTTTTAATCCTCAAAATAAATAAATGTACTAACTAGAATATTTTAATTAAATAAATCATATTTTTGACTAAAATCTGTCTTTTTATTTGAAATTATAATAACTAAAAAGGATTTTTTTTTCTACTACAGGATACCAAAAAAATATCAAATTTTTATATTCAAATATTTAATTCTGTTTTTGATTTTTCTGAAATTAAAAAAAAATATATACGGACGCATAATTGTTTTATCTAAATAGAAAAAAATTAATTGAATTTTTAATTATTTTATTTTTAAAAGGATCTTTTTTTTGTGTATTAGTTTATTAAAATTTTAATGGTTTTGAAAATAACGCAAAAAAAAAAAAACGGGAAAAACCACCTGGTAATATGTATCCGTAATTTATAAACCAAAACAAAATACGAAAATATTTTGGTCCTGTTTTGTTTTTTTAGGTAATGCCAATCAACAGATAAAATTTAATTTAATTTTTGATAAAAATATATTTTTTAATAGGAAAATCAATTAAATGGAAAGTCCAGTCCTGTTTGATATAAAATTTACCCCCAAAGGATAAATTTTAATTTTAACTATTATATAAATTTTTTTGACCTAAATTTTTTTTTTGGGATAAATTTTAGTTGTACTGGATTTATCTTACTGTTTGAAATCATATTTGTATAGTGTGATCAATTTTGTATTAATCGATAATAAAATACCTGTATACGTTAGAGTGAGCTTTAATCTGAACTATCTAGAAAATTACATATATTGATAGTTAAATTAACTAGAATAATTAAAGTTATACATATATATATTTAATGAACAGAAAAATAATAAATCACAAAGATGGAAAAAATATTGTGAATAAAATACATGTAAACTACTCTGAATCAATTACTTGTAATCTATACATGTAATGTATTTTGAACCAATTATATATAATGCAGTCCGAACCAAATACATGTAATGCATTCCGAATCAATTACTTGTAATATATATATGTAATATATTGCGAATCAAATTTATGCACAGCACTCTGAATCAGTGACTTGTAATGTATATATGTAATTATATTCCGAATCAATTACGTGTAATTCTGAATCTATACTTAAAATCTTTTTATAGGTTTGCCACCCATTCGTCAAAACTTGTTCTTTTTCAGTCACTGGCATATAATATTATAGATATCAAGTACTGACTAAACTGATTTTATATTGCCGACATGGTACTTATATTAATTTTGATAAGAGCAATGGTCTATCAATTTGTTAGAACCAGTTGACCAACAACTATAAGTTTTCCATTTTTACCATCTATTGGATTAATATTTAAGCTTTAAATACTTTGACTACTTATTTGTCAAAATATCATGTTTTTGGTGAAAAGAATTTTTCTTTATTATATTATTTTTTATTAAGATTGGTTTAACTTTTAGTAGTTTTAAATATCATAAGAAAATATCTTAATTCATATTTTATTTTTATGATACATACATAAATAAAATATGAAGTTAGGAAATTAAGTAATTTTTGTGTAAAGAAGATGGATGAATAAAATTGTATAGAAATTTTTAATATAACTTTTCTTAATGGGTTTTTCTTTTTTATTTTTCTGTTGAAGTTGAGTGTTTATCAAGGATTAAAGAAGATTGATTTTGTTTATATTTACTATTTTGTAAATAAATTTTATACGTAGATATTATTTTATATAGTTATATAATATGTGGTTTCATAACTATCATATAGTATATTTAAAAAGGATATTATTTAATCCATGAAGGAGAAAATATAACATTTTTTAAATATTGAATGTTGACTTTAATAAGGATTAATATATATTAATATATGAATATTTACTAACTAATTTTTGAAGAAATAAGAAATTTTATTCTTCATATATTCTAAAAATCTTCCAAAAACCAATACCAAAATGTCGAATAAGCGTAAATGTGATTCTATTATAGATGAAAGTGTACAAATATATGATATAATACAAGTTTAATAAATTTATGTCGTGCTATAAGAACATTATAAAAAGAACTATGTATACAATTTACCTTATTTGCAATAGTCTTTCTTTATAAAATAAATTACAAAATTTACGTATAGGCATATTATACAGAGAAAATAAAACCAGGTGTCGAGTACGTGATCTAGTCTTTTAAAAATTACTCAACTTTTTCCTAACAAAATAACTTTTTGGCTTAAATTTATGCTAGGTCACGAATTAAATAATCTAACATTTTTGAGACAAACCATACCAGTATAGTATATCACAATCATGACAATAACTTATTCATAAATATTAAGTAAAATTTTGGATTAAGTAAAAAGCATATTAATTAGTTAAAGTAAATCATATATTAAAATATATATATATGGTAAATTTTTGTCTAATACATACATATCCTTTTTTCCTTGAATACAATTTTAGGGGTAAGATTGTCGATAAGAGCTAACCATTTTTTTTAGAGATATTTCTGAAATTCTCTCATTCATAATTAATCCGTATACAGCATTTGTAAAAAATGTTGATACACAATTACTAAGCAAGTAAATAATTAAATCTATAATTTTCTGAGAATAATGTAAGTTACAGGTTTATTAGAATAATTCATAAGTAAAGTAAGTATATTTATTATAAAAAGCAGTGAAAAAACTTTTATTTTATACACTATGCGAAATGGAAATAAAAAGAGTTATGATATTAATTCTGGTCTAGGAAAGTATATTGAGTAAACATGCGACTTACTACTAGTCCTTTATTTCATTATTATAAAAATAAATTTAAAACTCAATTTGACAAAACCCATAAATAATTATTTTGTATTCTAATTTCCGTCATTAACTTTTCAATAAATTACCATTTTATGTAATTTTTTTAGATGGTTGCAGATACTTATTTATAAACTTAAATATTAAATTGTTATACTTGTACCTTTCGGTAAGACTATCAAAGATAATAATTATGATTTTATTGAAAAATAAAACATATATTTCCTGACAAAAATACTACTTACTACATAAATATTTTTTCCCAAAAGTTATACATCATTGATTTCTTCATTTCCGAAATTTGATATTAATTTATATTAGTATGTTTCCGATTCTAGTATCTCAAAAAAGGATATGTGACTATATATAAAAAATTATTATTTTTTCAATTTGTACTTACAAAACATTTCTAAAAGAGTAAAATAAAATTAAATATTTTGATGAAATTGTTTTTTATCAAAATAATATTTTGGTAGAAATGGAAAAAATGTTAAAACTATAGTTCCAAAAAAAAATTAAGAAATCATAAGTCTTAGGTTTAGTTGCAACAAAAACTAACCTTATTAAAATTTTGAAACTATGTTGCCGTTGTTTTGAAGTTGAACAGATGGACAAACTTCAGTCTATTAACAACCAAATTATTTGCAAAAAAAAACCTTAAATTTGTCTCAGAATTTACGGAAAATATTTTCCATTTAAAACAATTTTTTTATCATTAAATAAATTTCAACATCAGGCAATTTAATTAAATAAAATATAATTTATTTTCAATAAATATAATGTATTTATTTTATTTCTATGATATTCTAATAATATTTCAAATTCTTTTGATCGAAAAGGATATAGATTAAAATATATATCCTTATCTATTTCATATTATGCTTACTTTAAATTTAATACTGAAAAAAAATCATTTTTTACTTAAAAGTAATTTTTAATATCCATGGACACAAATATCTTTTAAAACAAGAACAAAAAAAAAGGATATTAAAACAACATAAGGCATTGCTTAAGGATATACTTATAATAAAAAAAAATTTTTTATGGTTTGATTGAAAATATATTTTTAGATTATCTATCCTTTTAAGAATTTTAAGAAATTTTAATATTAACTTCCAATTAAAATAACGAGTAAAGAATATAATTTTGTTTTCTTGTAAAACGGGATAATTTTGTAGCTTTAGGTAAGAGGTTTTTTTTTATCTAAAACGTTTTCTAGAAATCTGTACTCCTTAAGAAAGATCTTTTTTAATAAAACTATTATTTTTTGTTGATAATCTGGAGCATGAAAAAATATGAAAAATCTTTTCAAATTTAACAATGTTGATAGTGACATACATTTTTGTTTTATAACTGGAATTTGAAAATTGATATTGATGGTGTCATGAGTGGAATATTAAGGTATGTAAATGCAAAATGTGAAATTTGTAATGTTAGTTTAAATTATTTTCTATTAAAATAAATAATAAAATTATTAAGGATTAATTACTTTCATTTTGTGTAAATTATGATTTAAATTCTTCTCTTGTCAATGATTGGACAAGCAACTATACTTTTCAATGGTACTTAGAAAAATGTGTTGTATTATTATATTAGTTCAAATACAACTAGAAAAAATCGTAACTCGCAAATTGCTCCAAAAATTGATTATTATTTTTTTAGAAAAATCTGTAAAATAATATCCAAAAATTTAATAATATTTAAAGGAGGAATTTACACTGAAACTACTATATACTAGAAACTAATGAAACCTCGTTGTAATGTATTGAGTTTCATTAAAAATGATTACTTTTTCAAGTAAAATACAAACTAAATCTTGTATCTTCTCCGATTCATACTGCTCATTCATACTACATAAACTCTGTTAAATATACTTTCAAGAATTAAATTAAACTATCTTTGTAATTTTCAATTGCATTCTATTTTTTTGAAAATTGTCAAGAGTATAAATTTAATTTATTTTTATTTTTACAAAATAAATGGATTAGGTTTACATTAGTAAAAATAAACTATTTTCTAAGTAGATATTTCCAAGTTGTAATCTGATCTAAATCTTATTTAAGATATAAAGTGTATACACTTTTAATATTAAGTTTATATTGATTTATAGTCAACAAAAATTGAATAAAGGATGTTGGTTTTTTCCAGTAAAGTCTTTAAACATAGTATCTCAATTTTACTAGTGTTTTTAAATTTCAAAAACTTTAACAATTTCTTGTTTAATTGAATTTTGTAAAAGCATTAAACACTAATACATAATAAAAATTTTCAACTACAAACTATTAGTACCAATTTTTTTTCTAAATCAATTCTAATTTCAAATCATTTCAAACAAATTTTCGTAAAAAAAACTTTTTTTGGAAATAAAGCAATTATTTTTAATATAAATTTGCAGTTTAATAAACTAAATCAAATAGAAATGTATATGACAAAAAGATATTTATTATGTGAAAAAAATTCTGATTGAAATCATGTTTTTTTAATTAAAATTTTGTCACAGTCAGCCTAATCAAATATAGTTAGGATATTTAAATTCAATAAATTGACATATAAATCAGTTACAGGATAATTTCCATTTATGAAATTGTAGTAATCAAAAACGTATGACAGCATATTTAAAAATTTGTTAAAAAAATATATATTGGAAAATGAAATGGTAAACCTTAGTAAGTAATCACAGATGTAATCTACAAGGGAATGCTTTTATTGCTGAAAAATTTGTTGTTAGCAGATTATCTCTAAATTTAGCATTTTTCCAAGTCTTGAAATTACATTTTAGTAAATTGTTTTGATACTGATGTAAAATCATTGCTACTGAGCTTTTAAAATTTATTGCTTTAGCAATCTTTCAAAGTTTCATATTTGACTGACGTATTGTTATAATAGTTTGATAAGGATATATTTTTTTTACCAGAGGAAAATTGTGAAAAATTTTGGTTAGCGATCTATTGATAACTATTTAATGATTCGAACAATTTATATTTTCATTTAGTTTTCCACGGATGTCCTTAAAATACCTTTACTGTCATTAAATCCAAAATAGCCGTCTACAGTAACTTATAACCACATAAATGCATAATATAGTAAATTAAATGTTTCTTAAACAAACTGATTTTTATGATGCTTGTTTCTAATAAATTTATTATATTCTTTTAATATAAATATACATTTTTTGGCACAAATATTTTTATATATATTTTTTTTTAACACAGGGACACAGCATAAAAAGATTATTTGCATTTCTAATGAATTAAGGAATTGTTTTTATGAAAAGATTTCAGATTTTATGCTTGTAATTTATGCACGATTACAAAAACTTTCATGTTACAATAAAGTATTACACAGGAAAAAAAAGTAGAAAAAATTTATGAACATCTTTAAAGTAAAACTTTTTATGACGCAATTAAATCGTGAACAAAAATCTTTGCTATATTTTTTTTTTTGCAGAATATGTTAGTGTTTCCTTGAGTGTACCATTTAAGTCTTTAGTGGAAAAGAATGGTAAGCTTGCTATAAATTTATTACTTTTTCGAAAGTTTTTGTATTAAAAATGTTAATATACAAAAAAATACATTTTCATACAAGTAAATTCATAAAAAGTATTCGTTGTATTAGATTGGTACGGTGGGTACTTGAACAAAAAAAAAAAAATTGAAGGTGTTTATTTATTTTGGTAAGTAAGTATGCAAATTTTTATAAGATAAAATTTGTTCAGATGCAAATTAGTTTTTCAAAAAATATGACTAAATAAAGTTTTTAAACTGAATTGGTGTTTTGGCCGGGTTAAATTGAAAATTGTTAAAATAATTTTTGAACTTTAATTTTGTAGATCAACCAAGAAAAAATATAGTAGAATTTTTTGTCCAATTCAAATTATTAAATTATTTACTAACCAAAACCTATTAAAAATGGATTTTTTGGGCTTTTACTCTAATTGTAAAATTAATTTTTATTAAGCATAATTTCACAATAATTGTGAAATTTAACATAATAACTACCACAAACTTGAAACAAAAACTGGAGAAAAATATCATAGTTTTCTCTGGTCTAAAGGAATAATGAATTCATCATCATAATAAAATTATAATCTCTTTTTCTATATGTCTCTGCACCAATAATCAGTCATTTTATATCCTAATAAAAAAAATTGAAAGTTTTTTTATACAACAAATATCAAATAATATACTTCCGAATCCTTCCGTAATATAGTCTACAAAAGAGTTCTTTTTCAGTTAAAATTTTAAAAGAAAAAAAGATTATTAAAATTTAATGGTGCATAACGTGATTATAAAAATATATTTCGGCGCCAATTTTCGTATAAATGATTATTTTTTTTTTAATACCAATTTATCATCATCATTGTAAATATTAAAATATATGTTTTCATTGATTTTTCTTACAGTATTCAGTTTCATATAGCATAATGGTTTCAATATTGTGTTGTAAAGATATCTGAAAAACTTTAATTCTATGAAATTGTATATTAATAAGCGATTGTAGCATTAATTTTTGTATAGTGGAAAAATGAATTTAAAAACCAATATTTATAATAACATATTTTTATAATTTATTTTTCAACCAAAATCTTCTTCTTATGGCTCTACAGCTGCATTTTTCTGGTGTCATTTTCTATATTATCTTCCCATCTTGTTCTCGGTCTTCCTCTATTTCTATTTAATGCTTTTAAAATTTTATTCGGTTGTCTACTTTCCGTCATTCTGACTACATGACCAGCCCACCTCAAACGTTGCGATTTACTAAAACGTATTATGTCTTCATTTCTTATTAACATACTTAATTCTGTGTTATTCCTTATTCTATATTCTCCATTATCCATTCTTACAGGTCCAAAAATTTTCCGTAGTATTTTCCGTTCAAATATTCGTAGACTGTTTTCATCTGCTAGGTTCATAGTCAATACTTCGCATCCATATGTTACTACCAGACGTAGTATTGTTTTAAATATTTGTAGTTTTAACTGCTTTTTCAATAGTTTGGACTGTATTAATTTTTTGTTTGCATAATAACACAAAATAACTTTTTAGGTACACGTACCTAAAAAGATACTTCTTCTTCGGTTAGGGCATATGTGGATTTAATTGTTATATTATTAAATTGTTCTTTAATTCTTATGCTACATATTCTGTTATTTATTGGAGTAAATCCAATTATAGTTATTTTCATATTTTTACTTATCATAAATCCGGTACCATCTATTATAATCATCACTGTAGTACATTGAGAAGAGCGGTTTTTTATTTCTCCTTTATCTTTCCATCTGATTTCCTGTAATGCTACTATATCTAGTTTATAGTTTATGAGTTCAGCTGCTACTTCGCGCATTTTTCCAGGCTGTACCATTGTTTGTATGTTCCATGTTCCGATTTTTAAAACATTATCCTTTATACGGTTCCGGGTCTGTGATCTGTTGTACCCATATGTTATCCGAGGCATATTGTTAGAATTCGTAACTTAGTTTTTTTGAAAATACTACACTTTTAAAAATATTCGGTTAAAAATAAATATTTTACGTAGGAAAAACGTTATAATTCAAATTATTTCAAAATATTATAACTCAAATTTCTTACATGCTGAAAAGTGGAAATATATCGTAATTCCAATTTCGTATATACTGAAAAGTGTTATAAGATGTAGAGAACTCTCGCCTATATATTTTTAAAACGCATAGAAGATTTATTTGCAAAAATTAAACTAAAATGTCTATAACTTTATATGTTTTAATTAATTCCTTTCTTAATAACATTTGAAAATCATTCTCAATACATGAAAAAACTTTGCATGTAATTTAATTTTGTGTATCAGTATCTTGGTAGCATAAAAACACAAAGTGAAAATGTACCAAAATGAATGGTAGAAACGAATCAAATAAATAATCTAAAGTGATAAAATATATATACGTTATCAATAATTCTGTCTATTCCCTTGATCTTAATGTACAATATATTATTGCTAGTGTTATTACAAAAATTCTATAAGACTGCAAAATTGAATACATAGTGGAATTGCAATAAAATAAAAATCTTAGATTAATTTTCGAACACAATAAACGAATACGTATAAATTATATGTGTATTTATAATTTTTACTATAAACTAGAAGTATAGGGTATTCATTCCTATTCGAATACATTTAATGTTCGTGTTGCTGCTAAAAGGAAAAATTAAATTTTCACAATGATATGTTTTTTAAATTAATAATATACTAGGATAGCAACACGATAACGACTTGGTGCAAAACATTTTATTAAGAAGAAAGCTCTTCAATTATAATCAGTTTTTTGATTTTTTTAAGAACAGAGTTTTTAAAACTATAGGATTAAACTGAATACGGAGAAGAATTGGAAAAATTGATATTATTTTGTAATTTTTATTATTTTGTAATACTTTTACAAAGACATTCATTTTGAAATAATTATTAATTAGAAATTCATTAAGGATGTGAAATATTAATCACGTGTTTTAAATTTCAAATGCAAAAATCATCTAAAATCATGTAATTTAAGTAATTAGTTATAAAATAACTGAAAGACGGTACAAGTGATACTCATTGGTCTCCAAAATAATTATTGCCAAATTTTTCGTGATACGTATGTCGGGATACAAAACGCAGTATTGACTAAAATATAGGATTAACTGCAGTTAAAATAAATAAACACAATTTAAATTACAGCAATATAAATTACTTTCCAAATTTCTACAGCATAAATGATTTTTTTTTTTTCGGGGAACGCGAAAGAGCACCTTAAGATCTATTGTGCGATTACTGCCCCTATCTCCCTAGCCCATATTAATAGAGCAATAGAACATTAATATGGATTCGAGAGCCACATTGGCCAATTCGTCTGCGGTCGGAATTCCCTTTCCTAGATGATTGAGTCTTCTCCTTGCAGCTGATTCACAGTAGCATAGAATATGTTCCGTTGTTTCTCTGTCATTACGGCAGAGGCGATAACTGTCCTCTTCAGCCAGTCCCATTTTCTTGAGGTGATAGAGTACTAGGCTATGCCCAGTCATGAGACCTATTAAGGTTCGAATGTCTTTTTTGCTGACGTTTATTAGTTTATCCACCTTAATCCTTTGTGGTATGATAAATTTTTTGGATATCGTGAGTCTTGGGAGTTTGCCCAAATAGAGCCTATGCACTTGCTCTTTCCATCTGTTGAGTACTAGTTTTGAGTGACCTCTTGGTTTGCCGCAGAATGATTCGGGCCCAATTAATTTTGTTTTTGATCCATGAATACACAGATCTACCGCGATCAGTTCAGCTTGAAAGATTGTAGCCTCTTTGCCGAGTGGTAGGGATGCAGAGAAGTTTGGACCTTTGAACCCGGCACACGTTTCCTCTATGGTTCGGAAACCGTCTTTGAACCAAACGGACGCGTCCGATTCTAATTCTAATCAAAAATATTATAAATTTTATCCGTACTACAAAATTCATACAAATTCCTTTGGTAAATAAAAAAAATAAATTAATTTATTTAAAAACATATGTTTCTGTTCCCTTTAAAACTAAATATTTTTTTACAAAAATCATTCATAAATTTATTATATTTTACCCCCTTCACATTTTTTCCTCTGGTTTTGAAAAAATCTTGAAAAATAAATAAAAAATATTATTGAATTTCATTGAAAAAGCAAAAATATCGAAAGTCGAAAACACACACAACAAATCAAATTTTATCCTTTAAATTTTGGTTCAATCATTTTTAAAACATAATATAATAAATTTATTTGATTAAGGGTTTTAGTTCCATTGTAAAAATACCTGGTCGATTAGGGAGTTATTGTGCTAAAATTTTGTGTATCTGGTTCATTTTTATAACGAATTTATCCTGATCCAATATTTTATATGTGTTTATCAGATATTTCATCATTTTTGTTGACACAAAAAAAAACCATATATCAGTAAATTAATAACAATCGTAACAAACCATATATAAAAAAAATATGAAGAATTAAATTATTGGAAAAATATTCGTATCTTTAGAGGACAATTGAACATTGATATGTCATCTATTTATGTTGAAAATTTATGTCAAATAAAAACCAATAGAAAAATCATTAATCTTATTGAATGATTATTCTTTAGTCAATAAAAATAAATCAAAATGTTTGAGAAAATGAAATAAAATATAAAAGAACATATAGGGTAGACTTGTCTACATTGTAACACTTTTAAATAGTCCATAAGGTGTTTATAGAAATACTTCATAACAGGATTATATTTTGTAAAAAAGTTAAATTTTAACATTTTTGCTGCATACTAAATTTCTTTTTCCTGAAAGAATACCCCGACGGTGTTCAGAATAGCCCTAAATATTTAATTTCCGAATATGAATAATTATGAATTGATCCGATTTATGAATTGATATGATGGCAACTGCCCCCTAAAACATATAAATTTTATAAAGAAATTATTAATTAATTATCGTTTTTACATTATTCAGTTTAGATGGATGATTATTGTTCATAGTTATTGATAATTTATTTATTATCTTTTAATTCATTTAATTTAACCATTTTGAAAAAATTTACAATATTTAAAAAGGTTCAATTCACAACTGTAACTCTAAAATAATAAACTATCGGAATATAATTAAATTACCAATTATTTCCATTACTTAGTCATCTACAATCGGAATTAACATTCAACTGATAATTACTATACGCCACTAACAATTGGTTTCAAAATTCTATTTAAATTATGATGAATTCATTGATGGATATTTGGATGGTTCGTATCACTCACTTTTGTATACACTGAATATTAGAAATAAATTTTAAATTTCTTCTATTTTTTTATAGATTCTGCTTTAATTATCCTGATAATAAGGATTAAATAATTGTAAATATAATAAAAAAATGTATATATTAAAAATATGAAATATGTCTTAGTTTTAAAATTAAGAAATAATTTCTAAAAAAAATATTCATTTAAATTCTTTTAATGATAAAAAAAAGCTTAATTCTCATTTCACTTTAACTCATCTCAAGTTAATAAAATTCATATAATAATAAAACATGCTAAAATGTAATTAAATAAAATGTGATACTTAAATCCGGATATTAAATTTTCACTTTTTGCCCTTAAAAAAATTATAAACCTTTTTAAATCCTTAATATAATAATAAAAAAATATATGCCAATCATAAAACCTATTAATTTAAATTGTAGACTCAGAGCTTGTAAACAAAATATATTTTTTTATGCAATTTTTAATACTCAAATTAATAGGAAAAATTACATGCGTACTAAATTTAAAAAAATATTTAGTTAAAAATCTTAAATTAACAAATAATGTTATGTTTTTTTCATGTTGTCATTCTAAAGCTCCTAACGTGAATAAATGATATTGTGTAGAAGGGTCAAAAATATTGTAATTTTATGTTACGTGTATGGTTCGTTTAAAATTGCGTGCATTAATTCGAATATTTTATAATTAAACTAATCCATACAGAAACATAATGAAATTATTATAAACATAAAATAAAAGATTTTAAACTTGAACGATTTAAATTATTAAATAAGACATAAACGCTGAAACATAAAAAAGCTGTTATTATACATATAAATTGTTTAAAAATTATGTAAACGTTTTTTTTTATTTTATTCGTTTTGACTTAAATTTTGGGTTCATTAAATTTAATTAAAAAAATTCCTAGTTTTTAAATATATAGGACTTTTTAAGGGAATACTACAGCATTTGAAAAATATTACTTCTATAAATTAAAATTTATTATTTTAGAATAATTTTTCGTAAATAATTCCTGTAATTATAAAAAACATAAAATAGTTTTGTCATATAAATTTCCAATTAGAAAAGATGAAATATATATCTGTATCAACACTTGATTTGCTCCAACAAACATTTATTAAAATAGACATTAGTAAAGTAAACATTTTAAATGTCAAGAGTTATTTTAAAATTGAAGTTGTTCAAAAATATTGCTTGTTCAAAAATATTGCAAATAATTGATTGAAAAAAACTTTATTAAAGTTCAGCAGGTATTTGGTAAAAAAAACATTCAACATCAATGTTTTTTAATTTAATATAATTGTGAACAAAATTATTTTTAATAATTAAAGTTTAAAGATTTTGTGAACAAAAATTAAACTTCCTTTCTACCAACCGTAATACAAAATTTATTACAATTTTAAAATAATGATTTTCCTTATATTTCCTTGTAAGGTTTCATTGTCAAAATATAATTTTGACAGTGAAACTTTTTCCTTGTATTTTTTTATATGTCATTTCCTGGTTTTGAACTCAAAAACATAAAGTTTGAATAATATTTGTACAATTACAGACAAAAATTATATTTTAAATATTTATTACTTTTAGCAAATATTTTGCTTAAAAATCACTTGTTGGATATCCAGTTTATGCATATTGCCATTAATCAAAATACATATTAGTATATCTTAAAAGTTAATAAATATATATGGAAGTTCTCCAGAAAAATTTGGAATAATTTTGGAAGTTCTCCAGAAAGTTCTCCAGAAATGGAAGTTCTCCAGAAAAATTTGGAATACGATTTTGAAAATTGAAAATAATATTCCGGTTAACAATTAAAAGCCATTTACTCAATGCTTGTATAAAATTTAAATATATTAAGCATTCCGGTGTAAAAAGTCACTTATAATCCCAATTAATTTATATAACGTTTATTTAATATTTCACATAAATTTTATTATCGAGAGAGTATTTAAATTTAAAGAATACAAAATATTTGCACGTAAAATTAACACGAATTTCCCAGTTTAACAACAAAATTTATTACTTAGATTTTCTATATTTGTCAGATAATTTTAGTATAATTTTTTTTTATTTGTACCATTTCCATAATGTGATATTACTGAGATTACTTGCTACATTTTTATAAATTTAACAGGAAATGTTCACTTTGTCATAAGTAGGTCTAAAAGGATAAAAGTGTGATAAATATTCTCATTTCAGTTGATGAAGTAACTGCCGTTAAGTATATTGTAATTTTCTGGTATATGTACTTCAATAAATATCGTGACGTGTTTATTTGAATTTTTAGGCAGGATTGGCATTAATTCTATTGGAGTTAACAATGAGGTATGAAAGTAAGAATATTATTTAAACATTTTATATCTTGTACATTAATATCCAACACACTATTTATTCTCATACTTTTAATAAACTTAAATTTTATCTATGTAGAATTGAATATTTAAACAAGAATGGTTAGATTATATATGATTAGATTATCTGATCCTAATAAACTACCTATTTACAGAATACATGCCATTATTTTATTTGTATATATTCTTTCTGACTACTGCATAATTTCGATGTCATAAGTTTATGATTAGTTTTAATTAAGTTGGACTGGATTAAAGTTATCAAAATCAATTCTTAATAAAAATAAAATAAATATTCAATTTTTTAGATTTATAAGTCGAGAATATTTATACATATATTTTGTAAAGTTATTAAATTATTTTCCCAACATTTAAAAACCATGCTAAAAAAGCATAATATCTTCACATTAATATGAGTATTTTTAAAGAAAATTATTTTAAAATTGAAGTTTTTTTTTTGCTTTGAAAATTTAGTTCATCGAATTTTTATCTCCTCTTAACAATACTTGAAATTAAATAAATAATTTTTCAATAGATTTGAACTGCTCTTAAGTTGAAAAGTTTTTGAAATTAAAGAATCTGTTTACAAATTAAAACCAATTGTATTCATTAGATATAAAAGTTATTTACATACTTTAATAGAAATTTGTAGAAATTGTAAATGTCAATTAAGACAGAAAATTATATTAACAAATTTTATTTATAATAAATTTCAATTTATAAATTAATTTTATTAGGAAGAACTTCAATTTTAAATTAAATTTTCAATTAGATATCTTAATCAGTGAAATTATATCTACGATTAAAATTAATGTCAACCAGCTAAAAAAAACGTCATTTAATTCTAATTAAAAATGGAACTGCTAAAAAATTTTTTTTTAAACTACACCATATAAAAATTCTATGAATTTAGAGATTCAGTGAAAAATATAATAAACATATTTTGCATAGATATAGATGATGCAAATTAATATAGTTTATTATGATTTATGAAAGGGTTTTAAAAAAAAAATAAATCATAGAAGTACATTTGTATAATCATTAAAAATCGATTATTTAAAATTAAAAATTGGATTTAAAACTGGAAATGAGAAAATGTATTGAAAAGTAATATCAACTTAACGAACACTACTTTTAACGCGTATGTGAACCATTCCACAATCGCAGAATGTTAGAATTTTTTAACCAATTGTAACATTTCTCGTTTAATATAGAAAGTTACCGATTATTTCGCTTTTTTTTAATAGATTTTCTACAAAAATATTTGAATCGACGTGAAAAATATCTGATGATTTTCAATTTAGCAGTTTACAAGTAAAATTAATCAGATACAATTTTTTTTTGTACTAAATCCAAAACAAATGTCAAATCGGCTATAAATTTCATAAATAACAACAAATAAAACTAAAATTTCTTTAGTTGAAGGAATTAATTTGCGTTCGAAAAATTATACTGTACTAATTTTCTAAATCAGCAAGGGCAGTTAAACTCATCTGCGCAAAAATTTTGGATCTAGGTCTTGTCGAAGTAGGTCTTTGGAAATGTACAATTGAAATATACTTTTCGTGTCAAATATTGTAAAAATAAGATAATTATGTTTAATAGTTTTGAAAATTTGATGTACATTTAAATGTACACAACGTATCAATCGGTTAAAATTACAAAGAAAAATGGTAAATCTATTTCTATTTTCTGGAATATCATAAACTCTCTCTAATATTCTTAGTATTCTATTGTTAATTTGTTATTTTTTAGTCTCCATTTCTGAAAGACTGACATTAATATCTACACACCATCCTGTGTTTTTGATAATCAAAATTGTCTTTTTTTTAGTGATAGATTTTGAATTTTAGTCCTGAAATAAATTAATTTGTCTAAAAAAATTCACCTTTTCTATTAAATGTAATTTGATATGATGGTAATAATCACAATTTAAATGTTAATGAAATGTATATTTTTACTTAAATTATACTTTCAATTTAAGGAATGTTTTTCCACTTAAAACGCTGTTGTTTTGTTTTATATTTTACTACCTATTTTTTTTTTAGAATAAACACATAATTCTGTCCAATTTTATAAATAAAATTATTTTTCCCGGAAAAAAAACTGTAGCTCAAATTTGATTTAAGGTCGTAATTAAAATTTAATTTTTAGATCTTAATTTGTATTGGATTATTTAATTATTACCGAGAAAAATAGATCGATGCAAATCCATTTTCCTAATTTTTTTAAAGAAATTTTTGAATATAGTGTGAAAAATATAAATTTATGTTAGGCCAAGTTGAAATAATTTTTATAAATTAAAATATCAAAATCTAAATAGTTTTTAAAGTTGTTTTATAAGAAATTACGTAGAAAATATTTATTTAAATGGAAAAATATGCAATATTTTTGGAAAATGTAAATTTATATAGTAAGATATTCTGATAGATTTCATAAAATCTTTTTCTAGTAATATATCCATTTATACCTCAAAAAATTACAGTCAAATCTCCCTATCTCAAAATCTCTAGGGACCATAAAAAAATTCCACATAGAGAGCATTTCGAGATAGAGAATGTTTAAAAATTTTAATGTGAATAAAAGTAATGAGTAATTATAACACTACATACTTTCTCATTAGAAAATTTCATGATAAAGATCTTATGAGATAGAGAGATTTTACTGTATTATAAAATATTGAATAGATTATTATAATAAAATATAATAATAAAATTTAAATTTTAACTTTGATGTTGTTCTCTCGCGTTCCCAAAAAAAAAAAACTATGATTCGAATTTATATAAATATGAAATTTCAAGTTGAAATACATATTAAATTGAGATAAAAGAAAAATAAGTTTTAAAATATTTTACAAGGATAATTAGTGACAAAAATTTACTTCAAGAATTTTTGAATATAGTAGCAAAATTAAAACGATATAAAATAATTAAATTTGATAAGACGATAGTCCTTTATACGATAAAATCATTAATTTAAAAATTATGTAAAACCCATTATACGTTTTTTTTATGTCATTGACAGTATATCCTTACTTGATATTTATTATTTATATCTTGCTATATTCATCGACCATTTTTATAACAATCAAAATTTAATTTAATAAAATCATTTTCAAAAATCAATCCTAAAAGAATTTTAAATCAAAAATTATACAATTTTGTGTTTCGTAAAGTGTCAAATGTTGATATTATAAAATATCTTTTATACATAATTAAATAACAAAGGACAATAAACTTGTTTATTCGTTTCAGGTTTCAGGTTTTAGATAACAAAAATTAAATTATTGGTCACAGAAGATTGGTTTTTGGAAACAATCTCAGTTTTAATATCATATACATATTATATTGTTATAAAATATTTCAATATATATATATATTTTATTTTATATCTAATAAATAAATATCTGAAGCATATACCATATATAAATTTATCAATTAAAATTTTATTCCGTAAAATAATTGTTTGGTTTTCACAAATTTATACAGGGGAAAAGGATAATAAAAAGATATATTATGTTTTGTTTTCTTAATTTTACGTAACATAATTTGATTTAAATAAACTTAAACGATTCCAATAAAGTTTATTGAAAAACTATTTTAAAAGTATCTTCCTTTACTAAATATTTCGTTTTCAATTAAAAATTTTATTAAACTGGAAATAGAAATTACAAAATTTTAGTATATTATTAGAAATTAACAGATTACAGACCGCGAGCACAAATTTGTGCGTTTTATAAATTTGCAATCAAAGTCCGTGTGCACAAATTTGTACTTTACAATTAATTGTAGGTCTCCAGCACGTTTCTTTTATCACGGTTCTAGGAACAGTTCTATACTTTTATCACGGTTCTAGGAACAGTTCTATTCAATTTGTTCGCAGACTGTGTAATGTGTTAATAAAGCAATGGGATGTTTGGGTACAGTCACATATACTCCTCAATGTCAATATACAGGTAACCCTTTTACAGCGCATGTTTACTATAATGTTTACTATATATGAAATTACATTATTAAAGGCAAATTATTTAAGCGCTCTAGCCGTAGAATTTGGAATTGTACCAACAAGCATTTATTTCTATTCTTTATTAGTTTTCTAACGGAGGCTCATCGTACGCCATTTAAATTATGTTTAAAATATATGTAGAAACACATTGTTCACAGTAGCAAGAAATAGTAAAGAAATACTATTTCTTTCAATAGCTTAAATTTCAATTACCAATTTTGGAGAATATTTACTATCTTAAATTACCAATATTCTGGAAATTTAAAATTAGCAATATTTTATTGTGAAAATAAATTTCTTCAAATTATGATGGAAAATTGTAACATAAAAGATTTTTTGTTCAATAAAATCCCTAAAAAGTATAAATTCGGTTAGAGATTTTCAAGAATTGGCTAACTAATTATCAAGAGAAATAATTTATCAAAAACTAGCAACTTTAATCGCTTATGGAATTGATTACTTCTTCTCTAAACCATTAATTTTTATTTTTTTTTGTTAATTTATTACACGAAGTTAATTTATTATATAACATATATTTATACTAGAACATTTTAGTCCTCGATAAAATATAAAATTTAAAATTTATTCATTTGTATATATTTATCCTTTTTATCACTTGAATGATTTTTATATAAATTTTCATAACATTTATAAGCTTCGTTACAACTAAAAAGTAATTTTACGAAATCAATTATAAGAAAAACAATATTTCTTTTAAGAAATTCTAACTTGTCTCCTACTTTCCTTATTTATGATATTTTTAAATAGAGTATACATGATTTATATTTTATTTATTGGCAAACTAAAATAAGAAAATTATTTATTCAATCAGTTTTTTTTTTATTAGAACTTATAATTTTTCTAATGATTTTTATTTGAAATTGTCCTTTTTTTTATTTACTAGTAATTTTGATTTTTCCATTTTAGTTTTTCTTGGTTCACAGTTATTAGAGTTTGAATATTGAAAATATTTTGATTGGATTTAAAAGTAAAAAAATAACTCGGAAATCAAATAAAATGAAATTTCCTCTGGCAGACTAAAATTCATGTTTATATTATTTGGATGAAAACAAAATCTATAAGGATAATTTTTTGCATGAATTATTCATGAATATTAAAGGATATCCTTTTATCAAAATTCGATTTTTGTAATCTATGAACCTTGAAACCAAATTTATACAATTTACTATAAAAAAAAATACGTATGTTGTTGTTATGTCCTTTCACTCGAAAATTTTTTGATAAAAACTAAATATAGAAATACATTATTTCGAAACACAATATATTTTATTTTATATAGAATTTTAAAAGGATATACTCGTACTTATTGAGTTTTTATTGGGTTAAATCTACTCCACAATAGTGTGATCCATAAAATAATTATATGATTGTAAAAGTTTTTAAAGGAAAATATGAAATTGAGCATCATAACTGAAAAATTATAAATGAATTTGGAATTTTAGAAGAGATTTTGTTTAAACTAAGTTGTTTATATATTTGAAATCTACACAGTAACAGTAGTAGAAAATTACGTATTTTTATTTGTATTAAGGACTTGTTTAATTTCAAATCTACACAATCACAGCAGTATAAAATTAGTTCTTATTATTTTTATTACGGTTTTTAGACTGAAATATTTCTTTTATGGTTTTCCAAATTTTCATAATTAACAATTAAACGGTTAACAAATTTTTGAAATATAAACTGTTAAGGTGTGTGTCTAATGAACGCTGCATATGAAATATTTAAAATTATCGTTTTTAAAACATCGTTTTTTGCAAAACAATTTTTTTAAATTACATATATTTTAAAAAAAAACTAAATAGCCTTACTATTACAAAAATTATATACTTTTGAGCAGAAAAAACAAAAAAGTCTGTTTACGCAAAATCACTTGAAATAGATAACCTGTGGTTTTGAACGCCTCATATATATATATATGTATATTAAATTTTAAAAAGACAAAAATTACCATTTAATGAAAATAAGAAATAGCTAAGATTTTTATGATATTTATGATTCTTGGCGCTGTATACAAGTTTTTTGCCCGGAGCATATATGGACCGATTCAATAACATAACTCTGATGGTACAATATTAACTTACTAGATCTAGTATAAACAATTTTTAGCGTGATCTAAACTTTTGAAATAATCAAAATATTTCTAATTTTGTGCGAACTCTTGTAAAACATTAATACGGAAGCCACATTAAACTAATTTTTTGGGAAAATTGTTATTTATAAGGAAACAAAAATACCAATTAAGTGTTATTCATAATATTAAAAAAAAATTAAATCTGTTACACTTCAATACAGTTCCATATTATACCAATTATAGAAAACTGAATTGAGGCTATTACACATAATATAATAAGGATTTAAAGCTTCAGTGAAAAACAATAATGAATATCCTTAAAATTACATTAAGTATTATTTGAAAATAAATTCATTCAAAATTTGATCAGAACCATTTGGTAAACCACTAAATTTAAAATTAACACAATAAATTCTCAATTTTAATAGTATTACATTTCAAAAAGTAATACATACAATTATGGTACTTTTTATCATTTTTCATTTGAAAAATCTTCTTTATGTTTAAAATGAATTTGACCAAATTTTTTATTTTCTAATTTATGAGATACATACTATAAAATTTTGAAGGGATATATACCATTTTTATTTTTTCCTTAACCTCATTGTACATTTAATCTTTGGTTAAATTTTTTGATTCTATGTAGAGCATTTATAATAAGATTTTCTATATTTTTATCATTCGTATGTTCTACTAGAGCAGAAATTGTATAACATTTCAAAATTATTGCTTGTCCATAGTTTTAATAAGATTTTATTATGTGAAATCTCTACAAACTAATCTAATAATCCGAAAATATTTATTATCGTCTTTTTATAGTAAGGATGATATAGCTCATCCTCAAAAACTCTACAAGGATTAGAAATGAAAATTTTTTATGGTATATACTGTTATAAAAGAAAATAACCAGAAAATTAATTATGGAAAAAACTAAAATTGCATTTTGGTAATTTTAATTAAAAATAATTCTCAAAAAAAAAATAAGATTTTACTTTATTTTATGTTTATTTTGTGGATAAAATTAAAACGAATACATCTGTTATAATTAAATGAAACTCAAGTCATCCTGAGTCAAATAATTAATTGTATATCAGCTTTAAGATATGGTTTTGATAATATTTTGTCAATATAAACTTTTTTTTTTTATTGAATTATAATTATTTTAGAGATAAATTTTAATTTATATTATATTCAAAATAATTTAGTTTGAGAAATATATGTGTTCTACTTGTTAAATGGAGGTAGTAACTAAAATATCCAGGTTCTACAATATGTAATTGGATTTAATAGTTCATAAGTTTAATAGTATACACTGATTTGCTTCCAGTATATATTATATTATATAATGAATGTTGAAAATCTATTTCCATTTTTTGTAATGAAAATAATTAATTAAAAGTCATTATTTTGGATTATCTGGCATTAAAATAATCCAATATAAGTGCGTATATAACATTTATAACTTTCATAAATCCTTAAATCTTATTAATTATTTTTTTTTTAAACTAAAATCTTAATTGTCCTATTGACTGAATTAACTAGAAGTTCAATAAAACTTATACGATTTCATGTATAATCTAAAAACTATATTGTCATTAATTTTAGTTTATATATATTTAATAACCTTAACATTTAGATTAAAAAAATGTTATTATGCTTGAACAAAGAGTATCTTTGCAATGAGGAATTTATTATCAAATTGTTCAAAAATTACGACGTTAACTTGTTATTTTCGCTAAACAAAATTCATGGAAAAATAACATAATTTATTGGACAGTAATTCACATAATTTACGGAATATAATACCAATCATACTGGTCAGCTTGATAAAAATTTAGCATAGCAAGTTAATAATTATATATATACAGTTACACATCCAGTCCTCAAGAATGGTAAATATCCTTTAATTTACAGAAATCCAAAAAGAAAATTTCGATAAAATAACACGTTTTGGTAATTTATCTCAATTTTCATTCTAATTTCTTTATTCAAAATACTGATTTTTTATATATTTTTCCCTTGAACTAATAATTTATTATTGATTATATTAAAATATATTAATTTTGTGACAAGAAAATGTTCATTAATTTATGTTCGATTGAAGAGAAATCAAATTAGTCTCTGCTCTAAAGTAAAATTCTTAGAATAATAATGATTAGTTAGAATTAGAATTTTTTGTAATTTTGTTTACAAGTTTTTTGATTAAATAGTAACTGAGAGATTGAGTGTTAATTTTATATTTTTGCTTAATAGCCAAATAACATTTTATTTTTATAAGGAATGTCGTTACAATGTAGATATTATTAGTACGTATTGGCATTATTAATTGCCATTAACCCCAGTGCAGTAAACTAATGAACAAAATGTCGCAATTTTATATCCAGTCGGCAAAACTCATATGTTGAAACTTTGTAAAATATGTCTACATAAAATATAAATTACATCCTTACATATTTAGTAAAGAACTTTAACAAACACTTTCTATTTTACTTTCTAAAAAGCATATTTCAAATATTAATCTTTTGTTTGTCTCTTTCCTTATTTTTTTTGAAAAAGTTCTATTGAACTCTCACCTTAAAAACCGGAATTATTCGCTTTGTACTGCATATTATTTTTTTGTTAGAAATAAGGAATCTTTAAATTAAATTTTAGGATTATTTATTGCACATATATATAAACCCTGTGGAACTTTTTGCCGGTGGTCATAAAACTCCAAAAAATATACGAATATTTAAAGGACATATATTATATTATATGCAGACTAATTTTTTGTCCGTACGTAAATCTTTTCAAATTACCCGAAAGGGATAGATTTGCTGACAAAAATATATATAAAAATATTAAAATTCTATTTTTTACTGCTCTTTTAAAACGAAATTTTCAAATTTATTTCGGTATACATTTGCATTTAGTTCTATTTAAGTGCATTTTTAAAATTTGTATAATGTGAAATGTTTTACGACATACACGACTTTAAAATAATGTTTGTTTATCCTTAAATTAGAGTTATTAGAATTATAAAATTAAAATTTTGGATCCTAACTTAACACATTACAGTCCACGGACAAATAATATATAGCTGTCCCTGTTTTACCTTGGTAAAAAATAAATTTATCAAGATGATTTAAAACTTTTCCATTGGTTTTTTCAAACCAGAGTTGTAAACCTTATTGAATCGACCAATTGGTCAAGCAACAAAACAATTCCAATATGAACAATTTTGATATTCGATTCGTCAGAGATTATATCAAAAAGATTGTTAACTATACAGAGCGGGGTGATATCTTCTATACTTTGAGGATTTTCCGGAAACACATATAAACCAACAACTACTGCAAAATAGCGTGTTTTTCTTGGCTTATCGGCCTCTAACCAGTCTTGATTGAAATATATCGTCTTCTGAATCACTTGAATCCGGCAGACGCATTAGTCATCCTCTTCGCTGTGAAAATTCAAATAACGAAGATTCATCACTGTAGTAGTGGTCACAACCACTAGGAATATCCTATCTTCAAAATTTTCTTCATTTCATCTATTATATTTAAATATTTTTTTCCAAAAATTTAAGTTTATCTTGCAAAAATTCAATTATTATAATAACAGTCAAATAAAATGTATATATATGCTAAGTTAATCGCGAAACATATGCAAATAATGTAGTAAATACGAAGTGGCTATTTACAGCGAACAAGTATATATTCTTTAAATTAATTGTAAAGCACACGGACTTTGCTTGAAGTTTTAATAAACGCACAAATATGTGCACACGAACTGTAATGTGTTAATTATTATAGAGTTAAAAGTTTGGTTCCTAACTTATTACATTATAATCGGAATTTTTCAAAAACATGTTTAAGATATTAGGAATAATAATTTACTTATTTATTTTAACGTTTACGATGAATGGAGAATCGTATAGATTTCAAAGTATTCGACGGACAGAAAATTTTCTTTTTTAGATAAAAAAAATTATTAATTACAATTTCTATATATTATATTTAAAAATTGTCAAATTTTATTTATATTATTAGCATAATATTAATTTTATGGAATTTGGTCAGCATAATTTTTTATAGTTACTCACAAGTAATTTAATTCATAATTTAAGTAGTGTGGCTTGAAATTGAAAATTTGTGCTTTAAATAATCTGCATAATATTGTGGCTAATTATTTAATTAAATTTAATAGTGAATGAAAACTCGCAAAATTTCAGTATTCTATTATTGTTATTTTAATAAAAGTATTTGAAATAAACAGCTTTAATATAATTTCGAAAATTTTACTGATCTGGTAATAATTAATTAATCAACTGAAACGAAAGCTAAAACACCAAATAAATTTCCGAGTGAACAAAAAAATGGATTCGAACAAAATTCCCATCTAAAAATAAAACTTAATTTTTATATTTCACCATATTTGTTCTTGTCTTGAAATGTAAAATATATTAAAATTATTTGTAACTTATATCCCGCATGTATATAGTTTTGTCTGCAGCACTGAAAAAAAACACAGCTTTTTCATCAAAATATAAAAAATTACAAATTCCAAACTTTGATAGATTTTTTGTTATGTAACTCTTTTAATCTCCCAGTATATCCTTTTCAAAATTAATGAAATAAATTCATTTTAAATATAAGTCAAGGAAAAGAAAACCCCTAAAATTTTACTTTGTTTCTAAATGAAAGAAAAATTACAATGTTTTGGGTAAAAAAAAAATAAGAAATTTAATAAAAACTCCTTAAAATAACCCACATAAATTAGGTTTACAATTTTTATCCTTATTTAAAGAAGCAACATAAAACCAAAAAAAATGTATTTTTAAACAAGAAAATTTAAAGCATTGAGGTAGGTAGGCCAAAGAGATTGTTAAACAATTTAAGTCCTATGGATTATACTATATAAATTGTTGTGGCTCGGCCTTTTTGAATGTAACCCGAGCGTGTAAAATAGAAAGATGTGGGTCAAATGGTTTACATTAAAAATGAAAGATGACCAAATATATTACCTGGTATACCAGACACTTTAAACAAGGATGTGCTTAAAACTTGTAGCTGTTGTTATTTATTAAGTGAAAACGAAAATTACTTGGAATATTGCCTATCCAAATATTTTGATAGGCAGTTTCAGTGATAGATCATTTCAAGAATTATATTTTAAAAAATGTTATTGATGACATAATCGATTTTTAATTTAATTTTAAACGGAATTTTTTTTTTATTTTGAGAAAATTTAAGAACTCTTTAAAATAAATTGCAGAAGAATTTGATACTTTGTTACTTTTTCGTGTCAACGCACAAATGAATAGGTCGAGAAATATTCTACAAATATTTAGAAGAAATTTAATAGGTTTCACAAATGCAAAGAATGTAGTTCAAGAGTACCTTTAGATATCGATAATTAACATTAATTTTTCTACATTTCCAACATCCTGAAAATTACCAAAATAAATGTTAGGGTGTAATGATATTTTCAATAGTAACTTTGCTTCTCATACTCCAAAATTAATTGGAGTATGAACTAATTTTTGTTAAACAACTCTAATTTATTTCAAAACTTTGAAATGCTTTTCAAAATCATTTTAAATTTGTAACATTTATTTTTTTTCTAGGGTGTAATAGTAAACCAAAATTTGATCGTGTTTTAACAATTTCCGTGTGCATAACTTTCTCTACACTAAAAATTAAAACATAAATTTATGAATAAACTTTTGGTTGTTAACAAAAAGAAAAAGCTATCTGAAAACTTGCTGTACAAGTTTTTTTTTAGCACTAAATGTAATAAGTCTCATGATGTAAATTTAATTTTTTTTTGTAATTTCTTATTCTTGTGCGTTAACTACCATAAAAATAATTAATAAATTTAGTAGTTTTGTAAAATAATAAACATAAAAAGCTAAAAGTTTCTGTGGAATTGGAAAAAATATTTAAATGTAATACAAAATTTATGAATATTTTTTGAAATAGAAAAAAAAGATTTGTGACAGCATTCTTTTTTAGCTAGATATTTTTAAATTGAAAAAAAATATATGTACGTATACGTATACATTAATTTCCTCAATATGTAGATTTAGTTTAAAAATTTGATTAAAATTTGAAATAAAATACAGTATAAAAAAAAAAAAATTTGTTCAGAGACTGAATTGATACGGAATCAATTCAGTCTCTGAACAACTTTCTATAAAATACCATGGAAAAAATACAGGATCACAGTGACGTGATTGCAACTATAATGTCAAGTCCTATTCAGGCCTGAGTCTTGAATCAGATCTTAATCATAGTTACAATCAAGCCTGAATACGATCTTAATCTTACCGGAATTAGGCCTAATTCAAGTTTGAGTTAAAACTGAATCATTTAGATTTAAAGCTATATATGTATAACATGTTTTTTAAATGAATATATTTTAATAAATCATAAATATAAAATATAACTGTATTATCAATTCTATTAAACAAATTACCTTAATTCAAAAGAAAATCTTGAAATACTAAATAACTATAATGTTAAGGGAATTCATTGAAATATTTAAGAAATTTAAAATTCACTTTATTTAAAAGAATAATAATTTAAGGGTAAAAATCATCTAATATTAAGATATTAACTATTAAAAAGATTTATTAATCCCAGTTGTATATTTTTGTTATATTTTTTAATTCGCTTTCAAAATTCTATTTGAAAGTCGAAAAATCTCAGATATTGAAATTAATGTATGTTGTGAAATTTATGGTTCAAAATTAAGATAAAGTCGTAAAAAATTCTTTAGAATAACAACGCTTATTTAAAAATATATTCAAATTCAATTTGTAATTTTCAAACTAAAAATCATATCAACTAAAAAATGAATTAATTCAATTATACGGAGTAAAAGAATTTAATTAGTTTTACAAATAAGACTAATTAGTCTTATTATAAATCTTTCATGCCATCAAATCTTGAGTATTATTATATCACATACTTTGCACTAATTTACATTAAAATCAGCAGTGATTCAAATTTACATATACATTTCATTTCCGTTTTTATATTAATTTATAAAATATCTTTTGCAAAGTAACATTATGAGTATACGAAGTACCGAGTGACCTACAAATTTTATATGGATTCGTAAATACTATTCCATAAATTTCTTTATAGCGAAGAAACTTTTAATTGCAGCAAGCTAATGGCTTTATTAGTGAGACATTTGTTGTTAGTAAATGGCCTCGACCTTAGCATTTTTAACAGTCTTAAATTACATTTTATTGTAATTTTATTAGTGGTACATTTAAACCTGAGTAAACTTAGACCAACATCGATGGCTCGGACGGGAGTTGAACCCAGTACCTAATGCACCACAGCTTAGCACACTACCGGTTAAGCCACCGTCGATCTGAAACCACAATATTAATTCCATGTTATGCTGTCATTGAAAAATACTTAAAGGAAAATTCATAACATTAAAAAAAGTGTGAAACAAATCAAATTTTAATTGTTAGCATTCAATTACTTTACAAAATAATTTGTTAATTATAGATATAATATTCAACTCAACATAAATTTATAGTTATGTAATATTAATTAAATATAATGTCTGATTTATTTTTAAAAAATATTCTTTAAACTTTTTCCATGTTAAGATTGAGATAGAAAAGGATGGTGCTTAACCTTTTGAAAATATTGGAGAATTTTTCCAGAATTCTTATTACATTTTAGCAATTTATAATTTTTCGAAATACAAATCCAGGTTTTTGAGTTATATTAGTAAAAATGTGGAAATGGTATATTAAATAATATAAAGGTCTTCACATTGAATAAATAATTATGTTTTAAAATATCTAGTTATTAAATATTTTAATTGAAAATATTTTGATTGGTTGTATCCACTTTCATTCATATTGGTTTAACAATTCAATTCTGAAAATTTCTAATTTTGTTACTAAATCTTTTCAGTAGAAGAGTTAATTGCTTTTCTTTGCAAATTTAATTAAAAGTTTATGTAATAATTATGTTTTATATAGACTTTTTGTTATAGATTTCTTTAGTAAAACCATTCATTTATTTTATCAAAATTGTATTTAACCAATTTTAATTTTCTTATCCTTCAACTTTTGTAATTTCATTTTCCTGAAATGTTTACAATCTTTTCTCTTCTTAATCAATCTTTATTTATTTTCAATAATATTACTAATTAAATTTTAAAACTTTAAATAAGAAAACAAACAACAAACAAAATATATTAGATAAAAATTTCAATTTATCCAAATAATTAAATTAATATTGTCATCGTCAGGATCATTTGTTTTCAGTATTTTAATCGTGCCTAGAATAATACATATGTATTACACTTTTACATTATTGAAATTCTGAAAATCCAGACAAGACAATCCATTACTATATCACAATCTTTCTTATATGATAAGGTTCAAATAATTCTAAAAAAAAATCATTTTTTCTGTAAACAAGATTTTAATGTTATATGAATTATCTGTCTAGAACCGTTTAGGACAAAATTTTGTTTTCAGTGATTCAATGGATATATAAAAATTATAGGCATTCCTGTAACCTCGATACAGAAAATTTTTGTTAATTACAAATATAAAAACAAAACAATAGTAACATTTAATCAAAATATTTCAATACAGCCAGTTGACATAAGACAAAAGTTTTAATAGGAAAGCAATATTTTAATTTTAGTGGGTGAGGTGGTCGTCATCGTGATGGTTACAAAGTTTTGTAAATAATTAAATTACGATTGGGAAAAATGTAAATAATTAAAATATCAGTGTCTGAATAAACAAACAATTAAACTTGTTTTTGACACTGTCTTTCGAGTATAGACTAAGTAAAAAATGAAATAGAACTTTACAAATATTTTATACTGTAACTAGAAATTCAAATATTTATATAGGATTGCTATCTGTAATTGTAATATATTCCAATTAACAAAAATTGTTTAAATTATTAAAAAGAAGACTATTCAAAAAATTCATCTGTAGAATTAGATTTATTTGTGGATTATTTTTAATAGTGTGGATTACTTTTAATTTATATGTGAATCTATTTCTTATAATTTATGTCTAGAAATACAGCAAAACCCAGTTTTACAAACGGCTCGTTTTACGACATTTCGAAGTTACGAACATGATTAAAAAGTACCGAAATTCGTTATACGAATGGAAAATTCGCTATTACGAATAATTTTTTCTAAATATAATAGTAATTAATAATAATAACTTCCGAAGTACATACTAATGTGGTTTTTATTTGGGATTGAAAGAAAAACCACATTCAGAAGATGAATGATTATTATGTGATCTGATAATCGTTCATCTTCTGAACTATCAGCTACAGAAGGTTCTACACGTTCTTGAATTCCTCATATACTTAAAAGAAAATACTTAAAGGAAAATTCTTGTATTCATCATTTTCAAGAACGTATAAAGTCTTCTGGAGCTGATAGTTCAGAAGATGAACGATTATCAGATGACTGCTCATGCGACACATCAGAATAAATACAACATTTTAATCTTGTGTATTTAATATGTGCAATTTTCTTTTTTTAAATTAATGAAAAAGTTGTTTAATTTTATTTTCTTTTTAAAATGAATAAACTTATCTTCTTTTATTTTCTTATTAAATAATTGTTTTAATTTTTTATGAAAAGAGGAATTCGTTTAACGCAAATTGTAGGTACTCATCTATATAATTTTAATACGAACTTACACTAATATGGATTTCGTTTTGCATATATTTTTATTTACTGGAACGCATCTATTAATTTTCTATAGAATGTCATGTTAATGTCGCGTTCGAAATACGGATATTCGATATACGGTCAATTTCAAAGAACGTATCCTGTTCGTAAAGCGGGGGTTTTCTGTATATATACAAAATTATTTCATCTAATAATGATTATAGCTATGTTTAGTTGTAAGAATTCAGAACTAATGACAAAATGAGAAGGATACTAATTCGAAATATGATTTATTTTTGAAGAAAAATTAATTTACTATTTTCTGTTAAGGATTCTTACATATTGTTACCAAAAACAAATTACGTATGTTAGGTTAATCTATTTTACACACATGTAATATCAGGCACTTCTTTATCAAATTTTTGTCTAATATTATTAAATTAGATAGAAAATTAGTAATTTTATACAGATTGTATACAATACACTCATCCCTCGCTTTACGGAAACTCGATTTACGGAATTTCGCTATAACGGAATTGAAAAATTAATTCTTGGTTTCTGTTTACGGAAAGAAATTTCGATTTACGGAAAATATTAAGCTGACCTAGTAGGCCTTGCATTTTACAATATTTCAGTTTTTTTTTTTTTTGGATTTCCAGAATGATAACTAAACAAACAACGACCGATTTACGGAAAATAAAAAATTTGCATACACATTTGTACATAGTTTCAAACATTTTAAAAAAACTCGATTTACGGAATTTCGATTTACGGACAACTTTTCAGGAACGGATTGTTTCCGTAAAGCGAGGGATGAGTGTAATAATATTTATCATTCAGTATATTAGTATGGAAGAATTGATCATGTTGTAATTATTATTATAGTTTATAAAAATAAAATAGTTTTGTAGAACTTAATGTAAGAAAATTCAATATGTTATAGTATTTAAAGAATTTTAACTAAAATTTAGTGATGTCAAAATATTTTGTTTTTTAAGAAATTTAGCTATAAATAAATTAGTTAAAATAAATTGCTCAAGGAAAAATCCAATTTATTTTAATGAGTTTATATTAAGTTTGTAAAAAAAAAATTAAATAAAATATTAAAATACAAATATTTATCTCATTAATTACAAAATATCCATTACTAAAATAAAAAAATGGAATAAAAAAAAATTAATTAATTATATAATCCTTTTGGCAATTTGATGTATATATGTATGTATTCGGAAAATTTATTTATTTAGGATATTTCGTAATTAATTATTAGTAGCCGCGAGAATTTAAAAAAAATATATATATTTATATAGGCTAAGTATATAATTAAAACATAAAAAAAAAAAAATTATATTAACATATTATTTTTCTTTAAAAATTTTCAATAATAATGATGTAGTTGAAAGTCAAAATATGGATATGTTTGTACAATTATAAAATACAAATTGATAATATCATAATACAGGAAGCTCTCAAATAACACGATTAATGAAAATATGTTTTGAAAAGAACATTTTCATTTTTCAAGATACCTTTTCCAAAAAAAGTATCTTGCAAATTCTCACCATGTTATTCGAAACTTCATGTTACTCAAAGACCGTGTTATTTGAGACCTTCCTATATACATATAGTACTAAAATTATTCAATTTACTACGTACTATTATTTAAATTTATTTTAAGTTATCATTTCTTACAATAATTAAATCATTTTTAACAGAATGATAAATAGTGGTACCGATACCAGTCGGTGTAAAACATCGGCTCTAATTTTCATGCCAATGCTTTCAACCGGCACCATAATTTGTACTGTAAAATTATACATTTAGCAATTTCAGTAAATATATTTAATTTTTTTTTTCCCAATTGTCGCGAATATCTCCAATTATTTTTTTATGTAAATCTCCATTATCCACTATTGTGCAGATATTTTACTATTTGGAAACTAAAAAAAATATGTAGGTGACAATCGACTAATTGTTCCATTTCCTAAATCATACTGCTTGTAGTTGGAAACTAAATAATATTTTCGAAATGTATTGATGGAAAATTGTGGTAAAATATATATCAATAAAATTAAAAATTAATTGGCGAACATTTTATTTATTTATTGTAATTTTAAGTATTAATTTTGTGCGATAATATTTTTACTAAGGGCTTTTCTAAATTTGTGTATTTAAAGTTAAGTAGTTTTAAATTTTTGTACATTTTACAGCGATCATAATTGACGAGAATTGAAAATGGTATGATTTAGTCAATTCTCCCCTATATATTATAAATTTTCGCAATTCTCTTATTTCCTGTTTGGCTAATTTTTTTTTTTTATCAAAATATCTTCTGTTCGTTTTTTTTATTTGTCAAGAATTTCCCAAATTTATTTTCTTCACTTAAATTTTATTTTTATACTAAAAATTTTCCATTTTTTCTTTGTTGTGTGCAGCTTATTCTCATGAATTACAAAACTACATAAATTACAATTGTTTGCTAAACTAAACGAGAATTCTAAAAAAAAAAACTTCAAATTCAAATGCAAATTTCTTTTATAGAAAGCTTTATATATTTTAAAAGAAATTCGTAAAATGTGGCAAATAATGTTTTATGCTAAAAAAAAAATTCTTTTAAAAAGAAAATGAGATTAAGAAAACCCTGATAATTTTAATAAGCGACCAGATGTTTAAAATATTCTTTAATAAGGATTTATTTATTCAAGAGAATCACTTTTTAAATGAATAATGAAAAAAATTGTCTTTTTTATGTCTACGTCATATAAAGATAATTTGTTTTTTATGGTAAATATTGGGAAAATAAGTTTTTCAACTAAACTTATAAATATAAATTAATTAGAAAAACTTGTGATTCAATGAGAATTGTTATTTCAAATTATATTTGAAGATTAAAATAATTTTTGTAAGTTTACAGTTGAAAATACAAAATTTATACTGTATAGGAGTACCATTTAAAAATTTAATGGTACTCCTATACAGTATAAATTTTTGAAAATTTACAAATATTTAAACAATTGTTTACAGATTTTTTATAAAACATTAAATTCGATTTGTATATAGTATTATCCTGTAGAAGATTTGAACATTCTGACAAATATAGCTTTCGGAACTTCTGACAAAATTTTAGAAAAAGTAAACTAACCAAAATATTTTCAACTTCCAAATACCTAAAAATCGTAATATTGCATCCAATTTTAACAGTCAGGTTGGTACCAATTTGTTTAAAAAAAACTATTAAAAAAGAATAATATATTTCATATTATAACACTTTTATATAATGGCTGAATGTTCGATTGTGTTCCAGATTACAAACTTTAAACAACAGTTCAAAGAAAAAATACAAACTTTGAACTCTATATGACGTTTTTCTGCATGGGCCTGAATATATCTTTCTTATTGTAAATACAATAATATTTAAATTTTCTTTTACTCTAGAAATTTCGAAACACAAACATTATGTTTAAAAATTATTCTGCAGTAGACAGGAAAATTATACAAAAAGAACATGAAATTTTGTTTGCGAGTAAAACCTTTCCGCAAAATTTTTGAATTTTTATGTTTTAATTGAATCGATTTTTTGGATTTTAGAACACTTAAGAATTTTCTAACAAATAAGACTAAATATTAAAACAGGTTAATTATTAAATGATAAGAATTTAAAATTTTTAAAAGTAATTTTCTTAAAAGAAACTTTATAAAAACAAATAATTTGAAGAATTATTTTTTATTTTTATAAAGAATATTATTTTAGCCTAAATTCAAATGCAGAACAAAGTATAAACTATTTTAGGGTTTAAACAATTTTAGAGCTGATTATTTAGGCTTATGTTAATAAATATAATTTTCCACTATTTCTTTTAATCCTACAATTATAAATAGTATGTTAATTGTTAATTATAGAAATATGTTAATCTTGAATATATTTTCTTTTTTAGGAAATAAATAAAGATGTTACCGAAAATAAAGTTTTAAGAACTCAACAACAGATGCTACTTGGACAAATTATTCTTCTCCAAAAATATGTTTTCAAAGCATAAAAAATACAAAATATAAATTATATGCCTTAATTTTATGATTCGATGAATTCGTACGTGTCCTACTATTTCATAATAAGAACACAAAATAGGCCAAATCTAGACATGACTACATAAAAAAATTAGAAGATATGTATATAAACATGTAAAAACGTGACTTCGTACAACTTCAATCTTTAAATCTTATTTTCTTGCAAATTTAAATATTATAGAATGTACATATGAAAAGATTTTAAAACCAAAAATTTTCGACTTCTGGGTTAAATACAATATTTTAAATTTGTTATTTAATAAAATAACCTATAAAATATAACTCATATTTATACTTATATATATTTTAAATCTCTATAAAGTACAAAATTTCAGTAATTGGAAAATTAAACCATAACCAATCATTTTCATATACATATACAGTGTACATTTGATATAGTTACCTAATTTGAAATCAAAATTTAAAATAAGTTGTTTATAAGAAATTGTTGATTATATCGAATTAGGTATAGTAAAAAATTAAAAACAAATTTTTATTTAAAATATACCAAAGAACAATTCTAACACAAAATATAACCATTTATTGTTACAGTATATTTAAACATGTACTTATTATTTTTAATGACAACCTTTTCACGAATCCTTCTAAGAAAAATATCCTGAACCGGAAGGTCGACGCTTTCTGACCACTCTGTTGCTAAATTGAAGGAATCCATCACCTTACTAATATTAAATGATTCTTGTACATCATTGTTTTCATCAACATTTTCTTTTGCAGCACATTTCCGAAGACATTTTCGAAAAATATTCAAATTTACGCGAGAAATCGGTAAAATATAAAAATTTAATGAAAATAAATACAAAACATCAGAATTTTTCGCAAAAAATTGAAGAACCTTAAAACTGAAGAAATCCCCACATATTTCGTATTTCCGTGTAGGGAATTTAATTTCCAGCCCATTTCCGAAACCCTTTTCGAATAATATTCAAAATTGCCCGAGAAATCAGGAAAATATGGAAATTTAATGAGATACAATACAAAACATCAGAATTTTTTTGCAAAAAATTGAAAAACCTTAAAACTGAAGCACATTAGTATAAATGATACAATTTTAGGTTATTTAGTTTTTTTTTATTTATTATTATTTAAATTATATTATTGCACAATATTATTAAATAATAATATTATGCAATAATATTATTATTGCGTCCGCATGGCGATCAATTTTAAACTAATTAAAAACTGGTGAAAAAGTGGCTTAATGAATATAAATTTTTTTTAAACTTAAACTTAAGCGCGAAAAGTAAAATTTAATTATTGAAATATAACTTAAACTTGAGTATAGATGCAATTTAATTATATATTTAATACAAAATTCGGTTGATAAATTTAATTGGGTTTTGGTTTTATTAATTTTAGGAAAATATACAAACAGCATTTTAGAATTTAACATTGTAAATTTTCTGCAATATAGTAACTTAAACTTAAGCGTGAAATATAAATTTAATTTATATTGTAATATAATTTTTTAGTAAACCGAAATTAAATATAAATTATTGAAATTAAAAGTTGATATTATACTTGTTACGGTAATTATATACCTTAGTAGATCCTTTTTGTCGATAGCCAGTTTATTAATTACAGTGTCCATCAATTAAACTGCCGAACCAACCGTTAATTATTTTTGTTCCGAAATAATTAAATACTTTCTTCCGAGATGTCTTTACCGCACGGCGATCAATTTTAAACTAATGAAACTAGTGTTTTTGGTTTATCACAGTTAGTTTTTATTTAAGCACAGCATTCTAAATAAAAATAATACTAACAAAATTTGATATTATGTCAATGTTATGCAGAATGAAAATACAAAAAAAATTTTTCCGTATTTTCATTATGGATGAAAATTATCCAATTAGATGATAATGATAAGTGTAACTTCTTTTTATTTGCAACCCAATAATCTTTATAATTTACAATAGTATACCGTGCAGCATTTTCTAATATTTATAATAGTTAATTTGTTAACCTCGTTTAAACAATTTATTAGAAAAAAAGATTATAAACTAAATTGTTTGAAATAGTAATTTCTGTCTGAAAGAAAATATGCAAATTTCATAGGACCATTAGACGCCACAATATCGATTTTCTTAGATTAAAGAAAATAAGATATAAAATAGATCTGTGTAACATAATCAGGTTTTTATTAAAAATTTATTTTGTAAGTTAAACATTCAAATATTAATAAAAAGGGAACAAACACAACATTTCATTTTATCAGTTGTCTACCTGGTTTAGTTAATTATAATTATATATTCACACTACTTCTACATAATTCTTTTTATTTAATTTTTTATGAAAATATAATAATTCAAATTACATTATGGCCGGGAAAAATTAAATCTGTGACAACAGAGATTTCTAAAAATTGAAACTGAAAGTATTTTTAATATATTACTTAGTACTTAGAGATAATATATATTATCCCTGGCACTAATAAGTGTTTTTCTATATGAATTTACATTCATTAAGGTTAAAGGTGAAAAATAAAGATGCAGCAGGTTATCCCTAAATCTTATTGTAGTTTAAAATTAAATAATGATATGAAAAACTTTTTCATTTTATAATAATTTTTTATATCTTTGCTAATTTTCAAAACACACACATTATGCAAATTAAATGATGTTAAACATTATTTTATATAAATTTTATATAATTTTAAAATATTATATACTCCTATTACATTAATAGGTGTATAAGTTATTGTGAGCTCCTATTTGCAAATAATTATTCAAGCATTATATTAAAATTAATTTAAGTCATTTATTAGTTTCAAAACAACCTTCTATATACTATATAATATATACTGTATATATGTATATATATGGTATATAACAGTGGTGCCCAATACGGTTGATCGCAATATTGCAAATTTTTTGGCATAAATGTGAATAAATGTTGTATTTATTTTAACCCCCGTAAATGGTCTAAGAAAGTAGCAACACAGTTCGAGCTCTCTTTAAATTCAAAACATTACAAATCGAAGGTTTTAATCCGTTGGAAAAAAGTAGTGGGCACCACTGGTATATAACATGCGCTAAAATAAAAGGTTTTGAGTATAGATGCAATTTAATTATATATTAAATACAAAATTCGGTTGATAAATTTAATTGGGTTTTGGTTTTATTGTTTTAGGAAAATATACAAACAGCATTTTAGAATTTGTAAATTTTGTACAATATAGTAATTAGCAATCTTGTCTCGTGTCAGTGAACTATTAAATTATTATGGAATAATGAAATTTATATATAAAAAAACATTTTATTAACAAGAAGTTAAGAAATAATATTATTAGTAAAATTTATTAATACTGGAATTGTGAATCAACAATGTTGATTCACAATTCCAGTATTATAGTTCTATTTTGGTTCTAATCAACCAATAGTTCTAGTTCTAGTTTTACTTTAATGACAGTAAAATATCAAATATTTTTATTGGCTAAAGCTTCTTATTCGATTAATTTTTATTGCTAGAAAAATTCAATCTGATTGCAATAATTGTTTGCTCCATATTCATGTAAGTTACCATACCGACATAAATACATTGTATTTTAGCATCAATTTTAGTATTTTAAGAAAATAGAATGAAAAATATACAAATTGTTCCTAGTTTTAACAAGAAAATTGATAATTTAATGGAAAATGGACAATTTCAGCATTGGAAAATGGACAATTTCAGCATTGGAAAATGGGCAACATATAAAATAATTATTTCCAAATGATTATAATTTCAAAAAAATATCGACAGAGAATACATATATGAAATAAGGATTGTTATGATTTATAAATTTCAAAATACATTAACGTGTTATTAAAATGTATACACAATATTCCCAATTTTTTAATTATGTTTTCCCCTATGTGTCTTTTCAAAAGCATATTTTATTGTTAGAAATAAACTTTTTTAATTAATATTTGTAAATATTTTCAACAGACTAAAGTTTATAAAAATCAAATAATTTGACTTAATTTAAAATTTAATATAATATAAAGATAATTATCCACCTTATTACATATTTATCATTTTATATTCAGGAAAATATGGTGCAGAATGATAATAAGAATGTGCTTTAAGTTTTATCAAAAATTTATATTTTAAAATTCTATTCTTTCTAAAAAAAAAATAATTTAATTGAATAATTTCTTTAAGCACACAGTGCAAGTGCAGTCTTTAGATAAGTACGAAAAATATTTTACTCATATAAATTTTTTAATCAGGTATAATTTATTATGCCTTTATTCTGGAAGTTTTTTTAGATTTTTAACAATATAATATTAATTAAAAAAGATTAAATAAAATGTTTTTATATTAATTATAGTTGGTTAAATTGGTATAATAATTTAATATGTACAAATTCATTATTTAAATTTTTAAGGCAACATTTTTTGTACATTTCTTTATTAAAGGATTCGATTAATTATTAATTAATTTTTATATGTTGTTACTACTTCAGATTAATTTTTTTTTATAGGACTATTCTAGTATAATAACTCAAACCACAATTTTTAAAATCAAAGTCAACTTAAGATTTCATACAGAGTAGTCGCATTTTATTTCAAAATAATCCAATAATTTATTAAAAGTTTTATTTACGGCAATATATGTGTAATCATTTTTAAATATAAACTTTAAAATTACAACACCAGAATCTATATTAAAAGGTCAAAAAACAGTAAAATATCTAGGGATAACACTACAACAAAAAAATTGATCGCCACCATATAATAAAACTAACTAGAAAACATTTTAATAACACAATTTATATTAACAATAGTTCGATTCCTCACATAATATATAGAGATGCTAGAAAAAACATTAATTAGTAGATATATTCCTACAGAACGTTTTATTTATTTAGATACTAAGAAATATATAAAAAATGATCAAGAAATTCAAATTATAATATAATTTATATACTACATTAAAATGCATGCAATCGATAAACGAATAATGTAATCCAACTTAAATGTATGTAATAAGATTAACATTATAAATTATGGTTATTATGCATCACAAAAAGATAAAAATATTTGTGGCTACAAGATAATTAATTAAAATGTCATATAAAAAATTTGTGTATTTTAAATGTATTGTCCCTTCATAGTAGTATAAGTTTTATCAAATATAAGAAACTTTTTATATCATCATCATCTTATAGCTCTACAGCTCGTTGTGAGCTTTGGCCTTCTTTACAATTTTCCTCCATTCGTCACGGTTCTGTGCTAGTGTTCGCCAATTTGTAATTTGCAATTTTTGCATGTCCATATCTATATTGTCGATCCATCTAACTCTAGGTCTTCCCCTCGCCCTTGTTCCATCTGGTTTCGCAGCATATATCTTATATTGAGCTCGTTCTTTTCCCATTCTTAATACATGTCCAGCCCATCTTATCCGTTGCGCTTTTATAAATCTCACTATGTCTTCGTTTTGTATCAGTTCATTTAGCTCATTGTTGTTTCTTCTCTCATACTCTCCGTTATCTAATCTTCTTGCTCCGAATATTTTACGTAGTATTTTCCTTTCAAAGATTCGTAATTGATTTTCATCATTTAAAGTCATTGTCCAACATTCGCTGGCATACGTCACTACTGGTCTTATAATTGTCTTATATATTATTAGTTTTGTTTGTCTTGACAGTAGCTTTGATCGTAATAATTTGTTGTGTGCTTTTTATATAAGCAACTTTTTTTTGAACGAAATTTCCATATAAGGTCCGTTTTTTTAAATATTTTAATGTATGTTATTCCCGCAAATAAAAATGAAAACAAAGTGAAAGTAGTTGTTAATTTCACAAAAAATTGAAATTTTAAGGAAGATGTTAAAACAAAAAACATTTGCGAATAATATAGCTTACCCAAAACAGTTGGGTGTGGGATAAAAAAGACTAAGGAAAATATTGAGACATTTGTATCCACAACCTGCCAACAAAGCACTAATGTCTCGCGGTTAAAAAAGCCTTTCTTCCCGCAGATAGAAGAAGCTCTATTTACATAGTTCTCATAATGTTATATAACCAATGAAATTTTAAAGCTTGAGGCAATAAAACGGCATAACTAACAATCTGCGAACGCACCATTTAAGGGAATCATAGGATGGATCGAAAATTTTAAGAAGTGTATTAAAAATTTGTGGTGAAAAGATATCCTGCGACACATCATCGGTACCAATTTCAGAAACTATTAAGCTACCCTGCGACACATCGTGGGTACCAATTTCAGAAACTATTACCCTGCGACACATCATCTAAAAGTTTCAGAAACTATTAAGTGATATGTACCTTACAGCAGAACAAGTATACAATGCTGACGAAACCGGTTTATAAGAACTTAAATGAAAAAACATTTGTCCATAATTGCGAAAAGAGCTCCTGGCAGAACAAACCGCAAGAAACAGTTACAACAATCCCTTAAGCAAACTTTGCTGGAAACTATACGCTTTCGTTAATACTAATTGGAAAATCAAGAGAGCCAAGATGTTTCAATAGCAATTTCAATCCACCCTTTTGCCGTGCTTCACGAAATGCTTCGCAAACAAGCAAACTTTTTAAGGATTGGTTTTTCAGCATTTTCATACCTCAAGTGAGAGACCATTTGCAAGAAAGGAATCTTCCAGGAATCGCCGTTCTATTGCTAGACAATGCAACTTGTGATGGAAATGATGGAATATTCAAAAGCGAAGCTGGCAATATATTCGTTTTGTTTTAGCCGCCGAATACAACTCCAATATTGCAACCGAAGGACCAGCATGTAATTAAATCGCTAAAGCAACTTTATAAGAAAAAACTATTGCTACAAGTTGCAGCTGAAAATTCTGGTGATTAAATTCAAAACCTTACAAAAGTAACCTTATAGACATTATGTACAAGGTAATATCACCAAAGATTTCACATCAGCTGTTGATGAAGGACAAACCTTACAAATATTTTCGGGTGCAAAGCAATTTTATATAAACAGAAACAAAATTATTGCAAAGCTGGTCGGATAAATTGCAAAAAACAATAAATATCGTTTTTTGAGTTTTTACCCCAAATAATACAAATATTTGAGAAAAAACAAGATTTTGATCAGGTCAATGAAGTTGTTACTTTGTCATCAGAAGATAATGAAATTGTGGAAGATGCTGTAGAAAAAAAATGATAAAAACTTGTGTATTATCTGTTTTCAAAATAGAAGAGAAGTTTTGTTACAGCCCTCTAATCATTTGAAAAGATGTTTAGATTGTTTTACAATAATTGTTAATAAAAATCCAACAAATATACTTTGTCGTGCATGTAGAACAATTGTTAAAAATTCTATTAAAGCTTTCCTTTAATACATATATATATATATATATATATATATATATATATAATTCAGTTACATTTATATGTACATAATTTATGTATAAAAATGAATTTAAATGAAATGATTTATATCTTTTATGTCAAAATTTAATAATTTTTGAATAAAATTTGATATTATTTTTTATATATTTATTTTGTATTATAAACATTATTATAATATTACTAATAATAATATATTTTATAAATTTATTTATTTTTAATATTGGAATATATAAAAATTTATTTAAAAGATGGTGGGAATTTACTTTTCAAAAATTCTACTAGGTAATAATTCCACTGGTAATAATTCCACTTATTGCCCTGCTCCCATTCCCATATACACATAGTTTTTAAGAATTTTTTTATATGGAAACATATAATTAATTCAATGGACTAATAAAATATTTTTAAAAAAATTAAATATAAAATATTTTATCCATACCAAATATAGTTAAAATATCCTGAAATATTAATTTATATAATGTTTGTGAACTAGCAAAATAAATATTTTTTAACGCAATCAAATTTAACTAAAATTCGGGTCTCATAATCTGATTTATATTTACTAATAATTAATAATTTAATTAGTTGATAATAACAAGTTTTGAAATTGTTTCTTTAAATTCAGTCTAATCTAAGAAAATTCTCATTATTCTGAAAAATAATAGTTGTATGTAGCATATTAGAATTAACTAATTTTTATAATGGTTAGAATTAACCATTATAAAAATTAGTTAATTCTAATATGCTACATACAACTATTATTTTTGTTTTTCAAATTAGATTTAAAAATATTTGAATAATTCAAATAAATTAAAATAAATTTAAATGTTTAATATATTAAAAATTACTTTCATATTCAAAATAATTTACAATTTTGCTCTCTTTTCTTTCATAAATTAAATTATGTTAAATTAAATTATTAAAGGCAGATTGATAATTACGTGGACTACCTGTGATGCAGGTAATGCACAGGTATGAAGTAGGTATTTTTTACTTCTAAAATCATTTACTAGGATATATATAAAATTTCAAGTAGATATCTTATTTAGTTTACGTGTAACAGTCTTTAAACAAGTCAAACTCAGTGAATTTTTAAAAATGGATAACATGATGATGAAAATAACAATAACTGTTCAAGTGGAAGTGATGATGATGAAATAAATATTTCTTGTAATAACAAAGATCCTTTCATTACAAATTGTTTTTGGAATATTTTAAAAATATGAAGAAACGCTACGTTGAACGCAACATTCCAATATTATGCCCAATTAGTCGACAAATTTTTGAAAACTCATCAACTATTTATGTATTATATATGTAATATTTAATTAAAATTATATTAAAATATTACAATAGTAAATTAATAAATAATAATATAAATTACATTACTAATATTGACTTAATTCTTACTTTTATAAAAATTAAAAGAACAACATTAGCTTAAGAAGGAGTCTTAATTATTAGCAATTTTAAATATAAAACAGAATAATTTCTCAAAACATATTTTATTCTGCAGATATCATATATTTTCTATAATTTAAAAATGAAATACTCTAAAATTAAACAAAATAAATATGTAATAGAAAAATTGTAATTTTTATAAAAATCATTTAATTTAACGAAAAAAATTGTGGGTTTTACAATGATTTATTTAATAAAATAAATTTTCTTATTCTCTATTTGCTTTGAAAATAGAATAACATCAAGATTGAATACCCAATAAGTGTTATACATTCGGATTCTCTAGTTGAATTTGAATTTATAATTTGTTTCATATAAGTTTTGAGTATATATAAAACTTAAGAAACTTTTTTTGTTTAATATATGCACTTGTATTGAAATTTTTTCAAATATATTGATACTAAAGAGATTTTCTGAAGTTATATTACTTTCAAGTTTTATAGAAAATCTTTTAAGGATATTACTGCATAAGTATGTATGTAGAAAATATATTAAAAACTAACTTAATAATATTAAAATGTGTTTGGGTAGAATTAGAATGCATTTATGCTCAGTTATAAAAATTGTTTTATTTTTACATATATATGTTTTATTTTTACATTATAAGCTAGGTATACCTTAATAAAGTAGGTATACCTAGCTTATAAAAACAATATATGTATATACTGATATATATTGTTTTTATAAGCTATTTCGAACTAATTAATAAAGTAAAAATGTATAATACGTGTATTAAGTTTGGTTCATACATTATTAGTCAAACCATATCACTTACCAGATCTAAATAAAAATCGTGCTTAGTGCAATTTTTCACTGTATGATCGTCAAATGAAATATTTTGTAATATTTTCTGTAATTTTAACTAAAACTATTTTATTAAAAGATTGACAATAGTTTTGGACATTCAAAAATGATAATAATTTTGTAAATTTAACGAAGATTATATATTCCAATCATATTACATTTAAGCTGTTTTATTTAATACAAAATTCAAGAAAACAATTGAATAAATTGGATATTTTCCAAAAATCTTTATAAATATACGATTTTGTAAATAAAATCAATTGACGTTTACTTTTAGAATTGTGATATCTTCTAGTGATATTAATTTTTTTAGAATAATCTATAATGAAATTTAAAGTTAATCAAACATGAAATTCAAATATATGCAGCCAAAATCGCGGACCCCAAATTATAATTTATATACAAAGTGTACATATGACTTTTTAGAATGTTCAATTGCGGAGAGGACAAAATAAACCATAATTCTATCAAGCTTTTTAATTAAAATTTTAAGTAATTAAAAAACGTTTAATTTAAATTATTAATATAATTATTAAGTTGTATAATAAATTAAATTTGAATTTTTACGCTCAAGTTTCAATTTGTTGCATTCTGATATACATTATTCCGTTAAGTCAAAATAGACAAAAATTGTGCTTTCTGGAAATTGGTTAAGTTTTCCTTGCAATTAATTCAATTGAGAAATTTATACAAGACTAGAAAGTACAACAATATTAAAGAAAGCGATAAAAGCTATTCAAAATTTTACTAATTAACGCTATATAAATTAGATTGTGTGGTTATGACGGTCATTATTTTTGAAAATCTACATCAATCCCAACATTTCATGACTAAAATTTTATATATGGGTACAACTATTTTGAGAAAAATACAGTAGCCTTGGAATTTTTATTTCTGGATTATAAAATTCAAAAAAAATCAATTCAAATCATTGGTTCGATATCGACCCAATCAGCATATACATTTTTTATATTTTCTTTTTAATCAGAAAGAAATAACTTTATCTTATTTTTAAACGCATACATGATTCCAAAAAATTATTTAAGCAACGTTAACAAATTAACTATTATAAATATTTGAAGTTACACTGACCATCTTATTGGATTTTCGTCCATACAATGAAAATACGAAAATATTTTTTCTATTTGCATAACATTTTGCATAACACCTTCATAACCTCAATAATTTTGTTGCAATTCATATTTTTTTAATATAAAATGTAGTGTTGTTAAAAATCAGAAGTGATAAGCAAGAAAAATTGATAGATTAAAATATGATCAATGTTAGCGATGTTAAAGTTGTATCCGCAGATTATTCCGCTAGTTCAAAAAAATATTTAAATGTAGACGCCATCGATGGCCACTTTATTAGTTACGAAAAAAAAACACAATGAATTTTTTTTTTTTTTAAATGAATATTTGACAACTTTAGGAAAAAAAATGGGTAGAGTAGTTCAGAACAAAAGTAATTAAGGGTTGGTTCGTCTGTTTTGTTTCTGTTCACAATAGGAATGGACACTGGACTACATTTGTGCTACAATATGTCTATATTATAATACGCTAAAAGGTGGGACCGTTTATCAATGTTTGTATTTGATTACTAAGCAGTAATTACTACTTTCCGCAAATTTTCTTTACGAGTTTCTCGTAAACTTCGAAAATCTTTAATTTGCCGCTTTTGTACGCAACAAATTAAAGTTGAAAAATATGAGTCGGTACGCATAATTTTCGTTTAATAAACTTATATATAAGAAATTATTTCTTAACATAAAACCTCGGTTAAAATAAAAAACAAACACTCATAAAATTAATCTATTTCTTAAGGAATGACATTTAAACTTAACAAATAATATAAATAGATTTCATAGATAGATCATATTATTGCGGTTGTAATTGCACGATTATAATCAAAATATTGATGGGAACACCAAATAATATTCTTAATAGATCATGAGAATTCACGCCACTAGGATTACCTAATTAAAACGACAAATATCCCATTTTTGAAAATCATGAAAAATTTACGATTTTTCTTGCAACTCGCAACCCTCTGTAATGTTCTGGGTTTTCCAGTTGGACATTTTTGACTTAGTATTAATGGTATATAATCCAATTATATATTAATCCAATTATATACATACTTCTGCCTAAAATATCTGAAATTTTTGCAACACCCCTTAAATTGTCGCTTTATGTTGGAGATGCGTCGCGCTTTTGGTTAGGCAAATTGGTTAGACGCTTAGAGTATCTAGTACAATTTTTAGAGTATTTGGTACAATTTTTATTGTGTTTCTGGTACCCTTAAAATTTTCCAAATACCATCACTTCACTGGACAGAATAAAAAGGAACCATAAATTTATAAATTTAATAAAATAATCAGTAATTAAGCAATTTTCATTTTAATAGTTTATATTTAATGTCCTCAATATAATTAATTTATTATATTTCCATAATTAAATTTGAATTTTCGCGCTCAAGTTTCAGTTAGAAAAAAAAAAAATGTTTATTAGGCCACCCCGTTTTTTTCACCAGTTTCTTTAGTTTAAATTTATCGCCGTGTGGTAAAGACGTCTCGGAAGAAAGTAAATGTGGTAAAGTGATATTTTCTCGCCATTATTTAATAATATTGTGCAATAATATAATTTAAATAATAATAAGTTTAAAAAATTCTAAATATTTTATGGTATCATTTATACTAAATTGGAGATCATTTATTGCAAATTTCGAAAAAGTATTTTGACCTAAACTTTTGTGGTGATATGAGAGTAATTTACAAAATGTCGGGAGAAAATGGCGTATTATTCTATAAAGTTTTTTGTGTGAATTGTAAAACTAAATATAAAAAAAAATTTGAAAAAAAAGTTATGGTGTTTAATGTGAAAAATATGTAGTAGTGTTCAATTTTGCAGTGTTAAAAAGTATTAAGTAAATTTAATTAAGCTTAAAAAAGTGTTAAAGTGTTTCAGCATTTTTATAATTTCTTTAATTATATTATATGCAAGAGTTTATCAGTGCCAATGCCAATCAGGATAAATACGATAGTGCAACAAAATTAAGGTAAGCGATAAAAACTATTAAAAATATTACTCCCAATATAAATTATATATTTTGTTATTATTTCCGATAAATGATTGCATCAATATTTAATGATTAAAATCAAATGTCAACCCCAAATCTAATTAGAATATGCATTAGAACTAGTTTCTTAGTGCAACAATATTATAATTTCAGTCTGCCTGAAAATATGTTAATTATATACCATCTGGCGGGAAATAGACAGACCTTCCTTAAAAGTAAAAAATTTAAATTTTCCAATGGATTCTTTACGGAAGCGATCGAAATTTTGTTTTGGTTATAAGTGCTGCAATGAAATTTACGACAAAAAGAAAAGTTTACGTTTGCAAAAAAAAAAACAATTAATATGGTGAAGTAATTTCTAATTAATAAATTAATTATAAATAAATTAACGTATTGAACTAATTTATTATAAAAATTAAATTTAAATTTATCTTCAGTGAAACGTTCAAATAAGATATTAGAACAATTATAATTATGTACGTAAGTTCTAAAAATATTCTTTAAGTGATTAAAATAATTTCCGTCACGCCTAAAAATATGGAAACTTATTAATCTGGTTTAAAGTTTTTTTTTATTTATTATTTAAAATTTATTTAAATTGTTTTATAAAATCTTAAAAATTATTCTAGAGAATTAAATTCTTTTATAATGTAGAAAATTAATGTAAAAGAAAATTAATGCAAAAGAAAATTTATATACAAGAAGAATAGAACAGATTCTTTTGATATTTTTTCATAATGTCGTATTCGTGAAAAATTTAAATAAAACTAAACTGACATGGTTAATTTTGTGAAATTTTTAATTATATGCAACAATAAATACAAAAATGTCCTACATTTGAAATAATTAAAAAAATTTGGAGATCATCATATTAATAATTAAAGTTTAAAAAAAAATCTGTTCTAATCGGTCAAGTTAGATGGTATTTATCATAATCTGATTTATTTTGGAATATATACATTAAGTAAAGGAGGTGTTACTAAATTGATAACACATTAATTAAATTTTTTTTTACCATTATATTCCTTTGTAGACAAATTCAGAACAAATTCGATTGCATAGATTTTTATTCAAATTCATATTTAAACTTGTGAAAATTTCAATTTGATCAAGTTTTGATGTCATACATAAATCAGAATTGGTACTTTATTTATATCAATTTTATATATATGTTCGGAATATTTCAAAACAGTGATTTTCGTATTATTCAAATAATATTTAAATATTTATTGTAGTTACAGTCGTTTTTATGTTGCTGAGAAAAGATTTTTTTAAATAATTTATATTAATTATTTTATTATATATTTATATGGTATATATTCGGTTTATTTACCTTAACCAATTATATAATTTTTCTTAATTGGAAAAAAATTTTACTCACAATAATAATAGAGTTTAAAGTTACTTAAATAATGATTCCTAAAACTACTTTTTCATTTATATAATTTTGTCCTAATGTTTCTATGTCCTATATTTGTTAATTTTATGTTAAATTTATTTTGTGTTCTGAAATTACATCTTTATCTATAAAATTTAAATATTGTTTCCTGAAATCTTTTCATTTTAATATTTGTTAAATAATATTCATAAAATCAAGGATATAAAAGGTTCATTTTAATGTAGTTAATGGTATGTGCCAAAAAAAAAACTATTTTTTTTTTTAGAATATGTATACCAGTGACTAGAAATCTACCAGAGTCAAATTTACAAAAAAAATATATATTTTTGAAATAAAAAGAACAAAAAAAAAACATGAAATTTTATAGTGAAATTTAATATCCGGATTTACAAAAATATGTGTATATCTCAAATATTATTATTTCTTATGTACCTTTTTTTGTAAAACTTAAAATGAATACTAAAACAGAGAGATTATAAAATTAAGGATAAATAGATTACCATGAACACTATACAGTATACACCAATTTTAGTATTATTTCCATAGCTGAAAAGTTAATCGTATTTATAAAATTTAATTTTTTTTTTCCCAATTATTATAGCATGGTTGTTAAGATTTAAATATATATATATTTTTAATAAGAATAGCGCGCGCATTTTCCATTTTTATCATATAATTTTTCCTAGGAGATTAAATTTTTTTTTATCTAGATTCGTTTTCCTTTATAATTACACTGTAATACCTAAAGTTAGGGCAAGGTTACTATACTATCCAAAATGGATAGGTAATAACAAGATTTCCGCAAATAAATACCTTTATTATTTTTTTTTGTTCAATTTTTCTTCTCGATTAATTTTTCTGGATTAACTATGAAATAAAAGTATATTTTTTTTCATTGTAAAAATTAGAATATTTCTTATTAAAATTATCGAAAAATATATTTAAAAAAAAAAATAAAAATAGAATAAATTATCCTTGACAAAATTTATTGATTAAATTGCCTTTTTTTTTGGAATATGTTAATAACCGGAAAATTTTAACTTCATAGTTTTTATATTATATATACTTAATAATGTAGTTAATTAAAATATTTAATAGGATAATCCATGTCTTAAAAGGATAATGATTTTGTAATTTAATATATTTAGGTAATTGGATTTCTTGTAAAAAGAAACAATAATTATATAACTAATTTTCTAACAAAGTTAGGAAAATATAATATTTAATTTAAAAGAAAATATATTTACTGCCTGCCGTACTTGAAAAGTTAGAGTTTATAAACTTTTAAGCATAAAACAGTAAAAATGTATAAATTCACTTTATTTGGAATTCATTATTAATCACTTGAAATAATTCCCTTGAAATTGAATTGCGGTCTTTTGTATGGATCCATAAATTTAAACTAGGTATCGGAACAGTGCTATTCTGGCTACTTTGGTAACAGAGTTTAACATTATATATTCTTCAAATAAAATCTAATTTTTTACGCAGTAATATTTTCCACTTTTTCTTTTCGAAATTTTCACCAAAAAATCTTTTTTCAAATTACAAATTTTTGTGACCATATTGTATTTCATTGGCAATAATTAATTATGTAATAATATTTCAAAAAAAAAGATATAATATTATATAAGAAATGGAATTTATTTTAATATTATTAAGTAAACAATCAATCAATAAAATTAATGATATTTTTATTGGTTTTATTACATTGATACGTTACTACAACGATGATGAAAATTACATTAATGGTTGTCCATTTAGAGATAATTGAGAAAAATGGTTTTTTTTATATATGTAAACATAATGGAATATATAGATAATTAAAATTGAGCAAAATATTACGATAGTAAAAAAAAATGTCAATAGTTGTGTGATAAACGAATTAATTTTTGTAACAAAAACAAAATATAACATTAATCATTTGTATCTTTTATATCGATCTATTTTGGTAATCAATTGCAAAACCATTAAACTCTGTGAAACCCTGTTTACTTGAATTTACTTTGATAATAGAAGGTTCAATAATTAATGTTTAGTGCATTTTTTGGTAGTGATTTGATTTAAATTTTTGTAATCTTAACTTATTTCCAGAAGAAACTTGAATTTTACAGGACTACAAATTAAATTTTATTGACAAAAAAAAACTATAATATTGCACTATATTGCACCATTCAGCAATTTTGGTACATATTCAAATTTTAACTACCATTTTCTAAATTGTCTCCACAGTTAATACTTTGTCCACCATCAAAATTTTGTCTTCCATTTAATAAAAGCTAAAAGGTATGAAAATTCAATATACTTAAAGCAATTTTTAATTCGTTTATCAAACAAATTTCCTGTAGCAATTTAATTTTTTTTATTATCATAAAATTTGAACAAACATATCAAAGAAGGATATAAAAATCATCAAACAAAAAGGATATACTGTATATATATAATTTTTAATAACTCTTTTATTTTCAAACTCAATTTAAAAGTAATTTTTTGTTAGCTTTTGTGTCAATCATATTGCAGTAAAGCAGCAAAAAAAAAAAAAATATTATGCCTCACAACTTTTATATGACCTAAGTAATAGCATAATAAAAATATGATAGTGTGTCATATGATTTAGTGTATAATAACTAAAATTAATTACTGTCAGAACATTATTATTTCAAAGAATTTTTTATTATGCTTTTTTTTAGGTCAGTGTGCTTAATGGATTTATAGTGTTGCAAAAGAAATAAAAAATTATTTAATTTTACTTAGTGCTTATGGATAAATTAATATATTAAATATTCTGACAATGATTAAATAAAAATTGTAAAAATTTTTATTATGTAACGCAATTAAGTATTTCAAAAATCGTAATTTAACATTATAACATACAAGTTTTTATAACTTTGTGTAACTTAATTAATATTTAAACATGAATTCTAATTTTCGAAAATTAGTGTTTAAAATATAAAAATACGTTAAATAGTTAATTGTATACTTCTATATTAATTTAGCATTTTATTGATCCAATTTACAATTTAGTTTTTTCCAAAAATAATTAAGTATTTAATGCTAATTATATGAAAACTTCAGCCTCATTGGTTTTTGTGATTATATACGGATATAATTTATCGCTGACAAATAATATCCACAATTATTTTTTACTACTACACTTCCTTATTTTTGTCGTAACTATTTCGTAAATTCATAGGAAACATTATTATTTCATAAAATATCCATTTTTCCTTTGTACTAAATCATAAATATAAAGGAACAAAAAATAAATTGTTGAAATCAGTACAAACGTATTATTTTTAAATTGTTCGATTCTGTCAACAAATCCTTAAATAATCCTTTTAAAAAATTACAATATTAAAATGAAATTCTGAATTATTTAGAAGAAAGATTTCGATTTATCTATACTAAATTATGACCTGAATTATTTACCAATGCACCATCTTCTATAATATGTAAATTATACATGATTTTTAATAGAAATACACATTCCAGACACTTATAATCCAAAATCTTTCTTAGATCAATTATGTATCAGTCGTATAGTTGAAAAAAAAAAATCGAAAAAGAAATTTGATTGGTTGTAAAAAAGTAAAGATTTTTCTATTTTATTACGTGAATTGAAATACATTTTTTTATTTTTTCAAAATCCTGCACTATGTCGAATTCTTTTTCAATTTTTATGCATATTACATATTCAGATTCAGATCTGAATTGTAGAATACATAAAAAATAATGAATTCACATACGCGATAGTCTAGATATAGAAAAAAATAAATAAAAGTAGGAAAAACGTTTTAGAGAATGCATACATTTTTTGTGTAAGTTACTTTTACAATATCTGTGGATTCATACACCTACAAAAAAATAATACTCGTACGTAAAATGGTTTCTTAAATCGCACAGAGATAACAAGAAAATAAGAGATTTTATTATTTTTAATTCAAAGTTTATTTAAATTCCATAAGGAATCCACTGAACTATAGAATTTTTTTTTAAGGGAAACTATGAAATTTAGAATATTTTTTTAAGCATTTTTACGGAAATAAAAGGATAATAATAATATAATATAATACATATATGTATATAATATTTTCTAAGATTTATTCAATTTTTTGTAGATAAATTATAAATTTTATATTGTGAGGATTTTTTATTTTTAAAAGTGATATTTTTTTTGTAGTATCTCAACCTAACAAATCAATCAAATTAGATTTGTATATAATTAAAGTTATATGCTTCCTATTTCACTGCCAAGATCAAATATTTTCATTTATGTTTTAACAGAACAAAAAAGAAGATTTTTAATTCAATTTAAATCTTTAATTCGTTTGCATAACATTTTTAATCTTGAAATTTTAATTAATTTTTTTTTTACTGCATCTTTTCCAATTAAAATACGTTTTTTTCTGTTTTATTATAGCTGCACTTTTTCCATTTTAAACAATTTAAAAAAAAAATCTATTAAATTCAGTATTTTTTTCAATTACTATTCAAGGATAAATGCAAAGTAGAGAAGACCAGACAAAAAAAAACTAACTAAAGTATAAAAAAGGAATCCATTAATCTTCTATTCAATTTATCATAATTCTATGGTTTTAATATGTGTTAATTTAGATTACTGTTTGTGTCATTTTAAATGGAATATAGAATGTAAATATATCCTTATTATCCTTCTATACGACTTTATAATTGGTATTCAATTTTTTTTTTCATCTTTTCTAGAAGAGAAATTTCAAATTATGTATTAAATGTTTTCTTTTAAACTTCGTTAACGAGTAAAATGCTGAACAGCTTTTATGCAAGGTCCATGATATCGCAAGTAGAAATGTAGTAAAGAATGTATTAGACGGGTAAATTTATAAAATATTTAAATTTAATTTTATGGGTGTCATTGATAATAATTTGAACAGCAAAAATACTTTTTACAAACTTTGATATGAACGAAAACTTTTAGATATATGTAATACAAAAATTAATTATGGGTAAGACAGTCCTACGACAAGACCTATCTTCTCGCTTATTTTCTTCAATACTACTGCTATTAAATTCCAATTAAAAATAATAAATCAAATTTAAATTTTTTTTTTAATTTTGTCTTTTACCAAACCTAATGGTTACATAGATTTTTCAAATTTAAATTGAATAAATTTAAATTTATTTTTACATAAATTTTGTGCATGTGGTATTTTACTACATTATTTATCTGATTTACACAAATAAATTAAACTAATTTTAATTATATTTATGAGTCATTTTTGTAAATTATTTTCTAGCCGGTGAAAATTTATAGAAACATAAAATATAAATAAATTATATTATTTTTATCTTATTAATCATAAGTGTTTTATTCTGGTTGTTGATTAGGATGAAATTTTTCAGTGTTTTGTTAACCGTTTAAGACTGGCTATAATTCCTTTTAAGCTAACACTAATTTAATTTACATTACCATTATTAATAACAGTCACGATAAATAAAATTTACGATAATTATGAAGGATACATGTATTTTGATGCTAGGGCAGTATATTAAAAAAATATTATGAAAGATTATGGAAATTTAAATAATTTTATTACGCAATAAATGAACTTTAAGTTAATTTGTAATTGGAATTTGAATCATTAGAAAACCAAAATTATATAATTTTTCTTGTTAATTTGAGAAAAAAAGAGAACTTTCTGGATAATTAAGTTTAATTATTAAAATAATTTAAATATATTAAAATTAAGTTTAAAAAATTCTTTTAAATTCATTTGGTAACATAAAATATATCAAAAGATAGCAATAAATTAGAAAATATCTGTACTTTATAAATAGGTTTTATTCGCGGAAATCATTTATGCTTGAATCTGTTTTTATGTAAATTATTTTTCTTAAGGAAGCGGGCAAACTTACAATTATTTTATGGTATTCACTGCATAATTTAGCTCTATAGAAATATATACAATTTTACAAATATTTACACAAGGTCAATGTAATAATTAAAACTATTTTAGATATTTTCTTTTGTAATTAATTTCAATCGATAATTGTTAATCATTAATTCATTAAGGATTATTAAAACTTTCTTAATATCTAACAAAATTTCGAAAAGTAGTCGTAATTAAACTGAAAACTATACAATCCAAACTATATAGTAGCAATTTCAGATTTTTGTAATTTATTTTTATAGTTTTTTCGATTTTAGTACAAGACTTACAAGACGTTTATATATTTCTACCTAATTTGATCTTAACTTTATTACTTTCCAAAAATTGGCAAATAAATCAGTATCAAAAATAAATTACTACAAGTTCGACATTATCATAAAATAAACTTTGATCAGGTAATTAAAAAGTTTATCATTATATCAAAACTATGATATTTTTTCATTTACAGACTTAATGATTAATTATTATATATGTATTTGAAAAACTTGTGAACCACAAACAATTTTTGGTACTTGTAAAAAATTATAAAAAACTAATTAGATTTTTATTATTTTTTTATATGATTATGCAATTTTAAACGATTGGCCCTTAGCGTACATTTAAATATTCATCAATTTTGCCAAAACTATTAAACATAATTATCTTATTTATACAATTTTGAATACGAAAAGTACATTAAAATGAACATTTACAAAGACCTACTTCGACAAGACCTACATATGTCCAAAATTTTTACGAAAATGTAACTGCCTCTACGGATCTAGAAAACTAGTTGAACTGCCTCTACGGATCTAGAAAACTAGTTGAACATAGTTTTCGGAACCCGCAAATTAATTCCCATTTCACTGGGTTAATATTTTTCTAAATTAAATGGTGTAGTTTTAAATGTTATTTCATTTCTATGCTATTTTAATTATTTATTGATTTATATATTGAATAAATTGCGTGATTAATGCCTTTATACAAAATAATAAAGTTTGAATTTGGATACAAAATTATAATTAAATTAAATTTTTATCGATTAACGATAATAATTTTAATTGAAATTCCTAGAAAATTTTACTAAAGACTATCTTTAAAAGTATAAATTAATTGCGATAATTTGAATTTCTGTAGCCATATTCCTTCATTCAATAAATTTATTTCTGCAATCCCTTTAATCCTTTTAAATAACAAAACAAATTAATCATTGCAAAAAACAAATTAATCTTTGATATATAAATGTCATTGCCAATATATTTATGAACTAAATATGGTTTATTAGATTTCAGTTGTAATTTTGCAAATACAATATTATTATTGTATCATACATATATATTTTTGAAACTTCTCTCTATTTATTCTAATCATATATTGAAATATTTCAAGTTTTTGCAATTCAAATATTCATTAAATATGAAAACTAAGAATAATAAATGAATAAATCAATATTCAAATTTATTTTATGAATCAAATGTTTAAATTTTTCCACAAATAATAAAAAACAAAAATTCTAAAAAAACTGATATAACAATATAATTTTAAGTTATTTAATTTAGTGATAACCAACATTTTTTTTACTATTATCCGGATATTGTTGCAATAATTTCAAATGACCAGAGTTTTAGATCGATTTTTCCCAAAAAAAAACATCCTTTTCAAATTCTTTCTAATACAATTTACTCTAGAACCCATGATTACTGTACTACGATTATCCGTAAGTTTAAAAAGAGATACAAACATTGACAAATTCTGGATTAACCACAAAAATAAAAATATTACAAAATAAACTTGGACATAGAACTAAAATTCTCTGGTATAATATTGTAGTACCGGAAGGATATCGAAAATGATAAATGAATGTGGTGAATAAACAAAATGGTTACTTACTATTACTACTATGTATATAAAACATAATATCATTATTTAAAATATTTTCGTATTTGGATACCTGATGATGAATTTGTATGTATAGTAAATTTATATCGTCTCTGATATATGATTTTGAAATTAAAAGTAAATAATACAAAATTTTGTAAAGTGTGTTTTGAATTTAGATTTTTCATAAGGAAATTACAAAATTTTCCTTATATGTACATATATATATATATATATATACATATATTTTACATAAGTGAGGATTACAAAATTATTTATATGTTTTGAATTTTGAAATTATTACTTCTTTTTTTGGGCTGTAGAAATGAAAATGAATTCTACTTCATTTGGTGTTAAACTGTGTTACTAAGTTTGATCATACATTTTCATATTATTTTGTAATATTATTTTAATACTATTTTCTTACTTAAAAAAACTCAAATATAATTATAAAATATTCAATTACATAGATATTTATTGTAGAAAAACTTCTGGAATAAATTTCTTGGTATTATTTAAACATAATTATGGTTAAAACTTTTTTTGTTAAAATTAATTTGCAAATAATTTGTTAATTTTATTAATATGACTTCTTCTTTACATTTTATAAAATATTTTGAATTTTTTCAAGCATATATGTATAAGAATATCGTAAAATTTTATTAGTAACATAGTTTCCTGAAGAGTAAAACTATGTTACTAGAAAATTATTAATTGTAAATTTGCATCACGTTATCAAAGATTTTCCAAATGCTTTTAAAATTATTGTGTAATAGGTTTATCCAAAATTTAAAAATAATACTTGAAGATTTTTCAAACTTTTTTTCATTAATTATCGGAAATAAGGACAAAAATTTATAGCAACATATTTATATCTTCACAATTTTTTAAATATTCGGAAACTTTAATTTTCATATTATTTTGTAAATACATATCTATAAGTTTACATATGTATTTATAAAAAGTATAATAGAAATTGATTTTTATGATGGTGGTTTTAAAGAAGCAGTCGTTTGATTATCCTCCCCTCCGTCAATCATTGTTTCATCCTTGCAGCGTGTTAACCCAACCTGGTTTGATAACGAACGATCAATTTGTCCGACTTGATCTCTGCTGAGGCTCAACTCATTATTTAGGAAAAACCTATCTAAATTATCAAACATTTTTATATTGGACAGCATGTAGAAGTTGTGAAGAGGAATTAATGAAATATGTTTCATTGCTCTTCACAACTTCTAGGTATTTGCATATTTCTTGAGAATTGAATGACACAAAAAGATCATTTTCTGTAATGAATTAAAAAGTTGACTACCAAGCATTAGGTGTTAGCAAATTATTAATATTACTTTTTATAAATTCTTTGATATTTTTAATAGGAAAATGTTTAATAAATTTTGTATTTATAAAAACAAACTTATCGAAAAAGAGCCTTCAAAAAATCTCTACTATATTATCCATTAAATGTCATTTCAGTCATATAATATTTTCCCATTATTTTGCATATTTTTCATCTGGATTATAAATAATGTGATTTAAAATTGTTATTTTTATATAATATATTAGCACAAATTCCAGATTTCAATATTTAAAAAAAAATAATACGAATGTCAAAAATAATCATTTTTCATAAATATCATTTTGTTTGCACTGTCAAAATTTAAATCTGCGGTTATGCAATATTGTTTTTAATGATTTATCTATCAGAATCAAAGTTTTTAATTCGTGTGATATTCATTCACCAGAAAAATAGTCTTTGAATTTAATATATTTGTTCCATTGCTGAATGAGAATATTTTTGAAAGTTTAGGGTAATTAAACTTTTCAGAATATTAGTTTAATATTTACTACTTTATGAAAATTCTGAACAGTTTTAAATGGCCCCGAGAATAGTTTTAAATAATTTTATTAACAAGTATATAATATAACACAATCACCAGAAACTAAAAACTCATAGATAGAACAATAATGTATCTAATATCTGTTATAAGAAAACACTTTAAAAATTCTTTCATACAATTTTTATGGAATATCTTTTTGAAATAATTTATTTTTCAAATTAAAAAAAACAAGGATAATCTACGCGATACATAAATATCCATAACATAATATTTTTACTTCAATAAATTTAAAATAATTTCGTTTATTTTCACTAAAAAATTCTATTTAATGTTTCCAAAAGTTTTATAATAATTTTTTTTTTTTTTTGCAATCTATTTTATCAAAGACTGTAATAAAACTTTCTGTCAAAGACTGATTTCTTTTGATAAATTATGCCATATTAAACTTTAAAAGTATATCCTTTTCGTTTCAAGAAAGGACCAAAAAAAAATTTAAATTAGAAAAAAAAAATATTGACAAATTATGTTAAATTATCTGAATATTTTGGACTCTTTAAAAATAAAAAACTTTGTACAAGTAGATATAAAGTGTAGATAAATTGACTTGAATTGTTTTTAGAATTTATCACTGAAAAAGGATATTTTTATTTTGAAGACCAGATCATTAATTTACTTTCAAAGAATTAAATTGTTTCCAAAAATTTCTTGATTTGCCATATCTTAAATAATTAAATCGAATATATTAGAATTAATTTATGTAAATTAATGTATTAAAATGAATTAAAAATTAAATTAAATAAATTATTTATAATTTGAAATTTATGTTAAAAGTGAATTATTTCTACTATACTAATTTTTTGCTTGTTTTTCCATATCTGATTTCATGCCAAAGTCATAAATTTTTAAGTGAATTATGGCATTTTCTGTTACAGATATATGTAAATATTTAGATTTTAGTGTAAAACGATGTAACTACAAGAATTTGAAGTGTTTATTTTTATACAGCTTTTACCAAAAAGTGTTAACTTGTTACATAAATGTTAAACTTGTACACATTTTGGTTCCAATTCTTTTTTTAACTATAAATTTTCTAGTTTGATAGCAAATGAAATAATTGCAAATTAGTATTAAATAGTATTATAAATATTCAAGTAATAATTGAAGGTACATTAGTGTTGTAAAATAAGGTAATTTATAAGATTATCATAGTAATATTATATAAATTATATTTTAAATATTGAAAAGGCTTAATGCTCTTTGAAAACATTAGAAACAAAAAATGTAAAAACTCTAATTTGTCATTTTTATTTTTATTTAAATCATTTATTATTGAGACAAGTTTTTGTTCAATAATTAATATATTTTTTAGCTCTAAAAATAAATTTATGCTTATTTCACAGTAGAGATTGAGTTAATCTCGTATCGCATAAATAATTTTTTTCGACAAAACTTTAAAATTATTTTATTATGAAGTTCTAATTTTACTTGGTAGTTTTAATTTTTTTTTTTTTCAAAATTTTATGCAAATACATAAATGTTTTTTTTTGTTGGTATACATTTTTATATACAATATAACACAAAAGGAAATTTTGTTGGAAAACAAATTTTTATTGCCGGAAAGAAATTTTTATGATATAAAAATTTATGAATTTCATTCAAAAATATTATTTGTTCACAAAACAAAAACTAACCAAAAATTCAAAGCTAAAACATGAATATTATACACTTTTTTTAATTAAATTCTATTCGAATATTTTACTAGCATATTTTTGGAAAAAATGTTCTTTGATTTGAAAAATTACCTTTAACTATTTACAAACTTCTATAAGAAATTTTATGCTTAGCATAACTAAAAACCCATTTGTTTTACATTGAACATTTAATTAATTGAATTGAATATTGAAAATTAGTTGTTCCAAAATTGAATTGAATTTTTCCTGAATTCGAATTCATTTTTTACCTACTATAATATTTTATACAGTTTTCCAATTTAAGTAAAATATTATTTGATAGACGAATATTATTTATTTTACATTACAAAACAAATATTAAATTATTGAATTAATTAGTATTATTTTAAAAATAAATCAAATTATTAACAACACACTCCAAAACTTCTTATGCACAAAATATACCTTATTTTCCAATTCGTGCTTTAATTATATTAAAAAAAAAAATGGTGAAATATATAATAAAATAATAAAAAATGTTGGTGTAGAAAATTCAGAAAAAAGTAAAAAAAAAAAAACACTGTAAAAATTATTTCCTTGCTTGAATTATTAAGTTAGGAAGGATTAAACAAAAAAAAAACCCATTTATAATTATAATTTTTTAATTAACTTGAAAATAATTTATGATTTATGTTTCCTGCATTTACACAAACCAATTTAATATCAAAAAAAAATTATCTGCACTCAAATAAAAGTCATAAAAGGTAATATTCAATGATAGTTTTTTTTGTCATAATTTATGCTCATAAGTTTCTAATTAAATAATTTAAATTTGAATTAAATTTTATGGGGAATATATTGCATTATAAAATATTATTTATTGATATAATATTTTATAATGCAATATTATGATTCATTGATATTTGTTAACATTAATAAATTTAAGACTATTAATGGTTTCAAGATATATGACTTCAAACAGTGAAAGATTAATATACTTTCGCAATGTGTCTACCATTATTTGTTTTCAAATTTTAAGTCAAATCATTGATTAATATTAATAATTAATTTATACTTAAATATAAACTCTGCCTAGGACTGAATCTCGAACTGTAAACCTGTCCTTAATATTAGAATTGATTTCACACATTTTTTGTAAAAAAATATATTTAAATAAAATCATCTTTATCTTTATGTCATAATTAAATAACAAATGTCATAATTAAAATACTAAATTTATCGGTAACATTTCTATTAATTTAAAGTTTTGCAATTTTATTGCATTACTTAAGAAAGAGTATAAACTTATAGTTTATAACAAGCAAAAGTTTTGGTCCTTTAAATCACAAATGAAAGATACTTTATCAAATATTACAACTTTTACTCTGAAATCTTGGAAAAATTTAAATTTTTTTTTTATTTTTCCTTTATAAGTTTACTAATACTTTAATATATTTTCTCCATGTCCTTTCTATAATTAGTAGTATCTTCATTTTTAAAAATGTCTTAAAAAAACATAATTATGTTGTGTTAAAAAAAAATTATTTCATATTTATTTTCTTTATATTTTCGTATATTTTCTCTTATTATTAAACAACAAAAAGCAACAAAAATTATTTAATTAAAGTTCTTAAAATTATTTAATTAAACTTTTAACTATGTTTGTCCGACTTTATTTGGTGTACATTTTTGAAATTAAAATTACAAAAAATATTCTAGAGTTGAAAAGAAACTAAAAACTTTATTTTTAAGACAATTTTAAGTGTTACAGAAGTAAAACAGAAAGTTGTACCAGATACTGTCGCATACTTACATTACATTCATATTTTTTTCATGTAAAATATGTAAAAACTTTGACAACTAAATTTGTTATTTTGTTTAAATAAGTATATTATAAAAATATAAATACAGGTAACCGTCGTTTAACACGGTACTTTGTAAACAAGGAATTTGTATAACACTGTAAAACAATGCGACAACCCTTGTTTGACGCGTTTGTTATAACAAAGTATTTAAAAGAGAATTTAATTAATAAAATTTAATAAATAACTCAGTTACCATCCCATACCGATAGAAGGTGACGAAATATTAACTGATGATAATGACGATCCTTTTCCAATAAACGCCGATACATTGCTCTAACTCGATTTTTCGACATGGTTTTTAGATAATACGGAACCAGTAAACCGTGTTAAACGAGGTTTACTGTATAAAATGTTTATTTATATGTTCATATAAAATATTATTTAATACTCGATTTACAATGAACGCTTGCTTTTCGCTCTTGATATACAATCGTCGAATTAATTTCGAAATTATAAAAAAATTTATCAGCTTTACCAACGCTATTGACCTATACGTGAATTTCATATTTTCTGACATAGAAGTAGATTGAAACAAGCATGTAAAACTTGTTAATTAAGATTTTAAGACTATATTTTATTTTATGACCATTATTTAAAATTTACAAAAATGTCATATTTTACAAAATCAGGCAAATTAGCCCAAAACACTCAGTAGATGAAATTTAAATTTCATTAAAAACTATACAATGTTCATTAAGACTATCTTTTTCGCAGGCTGTGTAAGAAAATTAACAGAAAAAGTCATGAAAGCGTTATTGTAAATCCAATATAATTTGTAAATTTTTATTAGAAATGGAATAATTTCCAATTAATTTATTAATTAGTATTTTATTTTATAAAATAAAAAAAAAATATTTTGATCAATTAAAATAATATCCTATATAAAAACAATCCTTTTAATTTTTTTGATTTTTTAAATAGACAACATAAATTATTTTAAATGAATTCAATGATTTTTTTTTAAAAATAATTTCAATTTTAATTTAAATTCAAATTAAAAGTTAAAATCAAAGGAAAAAAGTTGATTTTTTTTGTGCATAAAATTTCAATTATTATTACTTTTGGTTACACAGAATTTGTAATTTATTTTAACAAATTACTGTCGATAAAATATTTTCAAAAAATATCTTGTCCTATATAAAATTGATTATCCATAAATGGTAATTTGAAATTTTGTTAAATTTTATTGTTGGATACCAATGATTTAAAATTCAATTATATTGTATTATATCATAATCTCAAAGTTTTCAAAATAATGGCAATACATAATATTTTAATTTGTAAATCACAATTTTACAAAATTGTAATTTATTATATTCATATTTTACATTCACAAATTTATCTAAAAAAAAATCCAATTAAAAAATTAAGAAAATATATTTTTTTTATTATATTTTCATAAAAATAATTTAAATGTTTAACAACATGAGTTAAAACATCCAGGCTTGGGTAATAATATCATAAAAATATTAATTCTAGATAAAACATAAAGATATAAAATAACATTAAAAGTAAACTTGATATTTTAAAATTATGTTAAACAAATTGTTAAAGAACCAGAATATATTGAATATTATGTTCACAAGTTTTTATTTACTATTTTTCTACTCTTCATCATTCCAGAGTGTTATAAAAATGTATATAGTCGAATGAACTTTTAAAATTACTTGTAACTAACATTTATGTACAAAATTGATTTATTATGTTCAGATTTTTTTTCTGTTTTTTAAAAGGCAACAGTTCATGGTTTTATTATCCCACCAAGCATTCTATAGTTGAAACAAAAAACTAAGTTAGTGCAAAAGAGTTTTATTGTTTATTACTGAAATTTATCTTCTAGCCATAATCGTGAAAACATAATATATATGTACAAATATTACACATAAATGAGTTTATATATAAAAATTTTATTTAAAAATTTAACAGTCGTTGTGAGCTGTCTATAAATTGTTAAACCTCTAGTAACCCATATTTAAACAATTTTTTTGTTATATGATATAATATATTTTGTTAAACAATAATTTTACGGATTAGCAATTTCAATGTACTGACATTTTAAATATGCATTTGTTTACAATTAAATATTTTTAAAATGGACATTACGTACCTCTATCTCTATATTTTATGTGATATATTCTTAAAAATATACATATTAAAACAAATAAAATATTCATTTCATCATTGCGAAAATTTTCCAATTAACTGCATTTAAGTTCACATTCAGTGATCACACTTTTATTTCAATATCTCATATATCTCATAGTTGACATGACACTCTAGGTTTTGACTTACGTACTAATTTTAATCAAATTAACTTCATTATGTCAGAAATACTGAAGTGTTTATAATTAGATATATTTCGTATAAAATTTGAACAAAATATTTGAGCAGAAGATATAATATGCAGCATTAACTGAACAGGAACATTAGTATGTAACATAAAATCCTTTTAATCTTTATTAAAATTAGTTGTAATGATATAGAAATATAATATTTTCTCAAACATTTTTTTGTGGAAAATATGACAAATTTTTAATTGGTTATAAAATTGGTAAATTCTTAAAGCAATACTTTTAATTTTGCAGGATTGATTTTGCTAAAACATGACAATCCATAAATGTTGGTTTACGAATTAGCTGCAAACAAAAACTACAATTCTAATCGAAAGTATCATGTCAAATTGTATCACGATAAATTGAATTTTCTTAAATTTATTCTGCTGAAAATTTGTAATTATATAGATATCGTGTTTTGACAAAATTTCACAGAATTTATATTTGCTTCCAATATTGATAGTTTTATTTCAGCTAAATGTTTAAATATTAATCTAAAATTCTTGATCTGTGCAATGCATATGCATACTACGTGCTGATCAAAATAAAAATATTCAAAAATAAATAAATAATAACACCAATAAAGCATATATATATTTAAATATTAAAACCATTCTTCGTTTCCATAAAATTAAGTATTTATTTCCAGAACTACTTTAATTATTACAGCTTTAATCATATTAGTATAGAAAATTATTCTATAATTATTTAATCATAACAATTTTAATCATATTAACATAGAAAACTAAAAAAAATCCAGGACATTTTGAAGAATTTATGTAATTTCTGATTTACACTTTTATGGATTAAAAGCATTATATTTACAATAGAATAGTTTTTAATATTTTATAAAAATTTAAATTATTTACTTCCAAAAATTTTATTAACATTGACAATTTATTAGAGCGAATGCTTTAATAAATTGTCAATGTTAATAAAATTTTTGGAAATAAATAATTTTTCAAACTTAAATGATTCATACATATGTATCTAGCTTGGTGTGATGAAGGTTTTTTACTGTCATAAAAAATATTAAATTGTAAACTTTTAATTAAAATAAAAGGAAATATATATTTTAATCATAAAATATTTGCGAATTTTTTTTAAAAAATTTATCATAATAACCATGATTTTCTGAACTTGAAAATAATCTTCAATACATAAATTTAAGTTTTTATTATTAATTACTCAAATACTTGAATTCTATAATAATTTTAGAAATTTTACTTCAATTTTTTACCTTTAAATAATACCTTAATAAACGTTGAGATAACGTTGAGATCAAAAAATTCTTTTACTAAAAATATAAAATTTATTGAAAAACTATTCAAGAAAATCTACAATTAAACTTGAAGCTTCTATAAATGGTTTGTGTGTATAAATAATATAATTAAAATTAATAGTTTAAGAAAATTACATGAAACCACAATAAAATTAACGCTTTTAAACCATAACTTACCAACTATATAAACCTAAAATAAACTGCATAATTGTTAAACAACGGAAATTTTCTAATTGAATCTTTCACTTCAATATGCTAGAAACTTAAAATTTATAAACATTAATTAAAGATTTTATGGATATCCTTTTCACTCCTTAAAGAGTACAGAAAGATTGTTATAAATTTTTCTTAGAAGTATTGGTAAATGTTTGTGGTTTCTTGAAAAATAATTTCTACTAAAATGGTCTCAAAACATAAACACTTTTGTTTATTTATAAAGAAAAAGGAGTGAAATAAATGGCAACTCAATAAATATCACAAAATGTTAAAATAAAATTATACTAATCCGAATATACAAAATTTTAGTATATAGAATTACAATGTGAAAAGTTTTCCTTTCAGGAAAAAAAAAGATTTTTGGGTTTATGCTATTTTAAATAAATAACACTTTTATTAGTGAAACCAGTAATTTGTGATTATGCTAATGAAAATATACTATTAGTTATTTTCTGTACAATAAAATAAAAATATTTTTTCATTAATATTTTGAGCACTCAAGATCACAGATTTAAATCTAATTTTAATAAATTTTAAATATCATTTGAATCTCTCATTAATCCAATAGGGATCATTCATTAATATATACATATAAATATTTTTTTTCGAAAATTCTCTAAATTTTATTTAAAACAGGACTTATTAGTGTGTTTTTTTAAACTCGGCTCTAAAAATTGGTACACAAATTCGTATTTTAGGATCAGACATTAAGCTATAAATAAATTAATATTAAATGTACTAATTAATTGAAACTAAACTATTTAGTATCCTTTCAATTAACCTCAAAGTTTATTTTTTTTTTGCAAGTCTATAATTAATATAAATTTGTTTAGAAAGTTACACTAACATTTTAGCCCTTTAAAGGTTGATTGTAATCGTAATCATTATTTTACTTTGCCGAAAGGAAAATTTTTATTAAATAAGTATATAATTTATTTACTATAATTAAGACATTTGTATATTTTATCTTTTAAGTTTTTAGAAGATAGTTGTAAGCTCTTAATAAAGCTTTTGTTAACACTTCAATTTAAGAGATTAATTTAAGGATTCAAGTTAATAAAATTATCCATTATAAATAAATTATACGTATTTTAGCAGTAAATAAGGATTAAACTAATTATTTTAATTATTTTTTTTTAGGTAATAAGTTAATTAAAGTTAACTTGAATTCATTTACTTTCTTTTGATTAATTTTTTTTTATTAAATTAAAAGCAAGAATATAAATTACATTTAGACTATATTCTAAAATTTATGATTATGTTGCAGAAAAAAAAAACCAGAAAATAAATGGAAAAAGAAAATTGTATTTTCTGTCTGGTAGAAAAAATATTTTCACAAATGAAAATTTCTGAAGGAAACACAATATTTATTGTTATAACGATTATGTTGAACCGCAGGATGCAACTAGGAAAATATATTTATGATTTGGTAAATGGTGGAAAATTTATGTATGTTATTAAAATGAAAAATTTCTTTACAAAAATATTACATTTGTTTGTATTGTATGTAATTTTTTCCATAATATCTTTTAATAGACACGTGGCATAATTATGTCTTAATTAGATAGATTTTTTAACACTTAACTGTTATAATTTTCTTATTCCTTCTGGCAGAAATTAGGTAGATAAAGTTTCAATTGCCATATTCATTTTATATCATATAAACTAAAATGAATAGGAGTTTCTTTAAGCTACTAAATTCTTCGATATTCTGTAATGTTCTTTGAAGCAGCATAAAATTTCTTATAAATCTTAAAAAGTTTTTCAGATAATTTTTGACTGTTTTTATTTTCTTACATGTAGTTGTTTATCATAATTTTATTTGTAACATAATTTTCATAATTTGAACATAATTTTTTGCTAAAATAAATAATAGAATTAAGTATAGAAAATTTGAGTTTGCTGTATATTATTTATTGCGTACTAAAATTGAAAATTAAATTAAGAAACTTGGAATCAATTTTCATGTCATTTCTGTATTGTTTTTGCAGATTTTGTAGGACCTTGTTGACAAATTAGTAACAGACTTGGCTTTATTTAATGAAGTCAAGTCATTCGTTATAAAAGACTTGAGTGGAAAACGTCCACAGACTAGTAAGGTCAGATATATGCAAAACTCAGTTCTCTAAACTAAACCGTATTGTCACATTATATGCGTCAGCTGGAAACTAACGGAGTTAATATAATTAATTTTTATTTATTTGCTAATTAAAAGTTTTTTATGTAAATATTTTCCATAATAAAACTAAATTTCTTGTGGAAAATTTTATTTTAACTTAAACTTTTCTTTTGGGAAAGTAAAATGTGTTTACAGATTTTATAAATTTTATAATTATATAAGTAGTTTTTTAATATTCTTTTTCTTCTGAATTTCAAAGTCTAATTTTTAAGTTGAATGAACATAATATATGATAAAATTAGAATTTGCATATTTTAAAATAATATTTAATAAAAATAAAATCTTATTAAAGTCGTTGGAAATACAAATTATTAATTCTGTGAAAATGTGTATATGTTATAATAAATTAATTTTCGTAAAATAGGAAATAATAAAATTACCATTTTCGTGTAGCACACTATAAGTGTGCATATGCTCTAATTAACTAAAGTATATTTACCGATATAATTTAATATTTATACGAGAAATACCTATTAAAATAATTGTCTAGTTTTCAAAAACATGGCCTAATTAACAATTTAAAATAGTTTAGTTGTAGCTAATTACATCAAATAATTATTGTGAGCATTACGTTATTTGTATTTAAAATTGAATTAAATTGCAACACCAGAAAAAAGTCTAAATCAGTACCAACTGCATCACTATTAATATTTAAAGTACCATGAATATTAAAGAGTTTATCGGCGAAGCGTATCATTGCGAAAACTTCAATTTGTTAAAATATTATTTTTCTTTAAAACAATTAACAAAAAATTGCAATTTTTCCACTGTTCACACATCTGTTACCTAAAATTATATTCAATTAAATATCTAGGTCAAATATCTAGGATATTATATCCTTAATTTACTCACTATATTCTAAAGATCTTCAATTTATTTAATAGTTGTCATACATTTTTTTAAAAAAAAAGTGAAAGAAAAAGCTATTTTTATTAATTAAACTCAATAAATCAAAAGTTATATTAAATTTGAAAGAATCTTTATGTACAATTAACTTTAAAAATACATAGTATTATCTCTATATATTTTTATACAATCCTAAAGTTTTGAAAAAAAAATGTTGTATAGAAATTTTTTATTAAAATTTAATTTCATAATAACCGTCCGTAAAAAAGGAGGGAAATAATTATAAGGATTAAAAGTGCAATTAATTAAAACTTTTAAGTGCACTTTTTTTTAAAAAAGAAACGATTATAGAATAAAAATAGGTTAAATTTTTTTAAATAATTTTTAAATGTTTTTTCCAAGAAAAAATGATTGTAGGTAAAAAAATTGTTTTTTTTTGTATGCAATCTAAATGAAGATTATAAGTCGTAAATGATGCCACTACAAGTAAATTTTGTTAAAATATTTTTTCATCCAGGATTAAACTAGTATCAATTTTTATAAAACTGAAAAATTATATTAAAGATTTTGCCTAAAACTTTATACTGAGTTTGTTGAATGGCTTCGAAATAATTGCTTTGGTTAAGAATGGAAGGAAATGTTTTGTATATAATAAAAGTAATTAAGAATTAGCATTCCATTAAATCTCATTTTCATATAATTATCTGTAAAAATTAAGTTACATTACATATTTAATTTTCTAAAAATATAGGAAGATTAAAATTCATGAAATTTAATTGAACTAATGATTCTTTAACTAAATAAACATAAATTTGAGCTTCTATGTTGCAACATGTTTCTAAGTAACGTAAATTATAAATTTAAAATTTACAATATTTTTCTGAAAATGATAAAATATTAATAAATCTTGAAATTAGTTTTATACTAAAATAACTTAAAATTTAAATAAATAACTATAAAAATTATATTTATTTATTTTACAAAATTAAAATCAATATTTTGTTGTGAAAATTTCTTGTTTAAAGAAAATTGTGTAGCTTTTCAAGAGCTTAATAATAAATAAATTTAATAGTTAGGGTGAAAATTTTATTATTTATCATGATGATAATAATAATGTTGTCGATTTCAAGCTTTCAGTTTCATAATTATTACGAAATAATAATCGCTTTAATAAATTATTTTAACATTTTGATGAGAATATTATTTATTACTTTTAAAATTTAATTTTTGAAAGCAATTTTGTATAATTATTTCAAAATTTATATTTCATTTTCTATGAAATTTAATTGTATTTTAAAATGGGTTGAAGTTTTATAAAAAGTAATATAGTTATTTAATAAATTTTGACAATGTAATAAAGTTTTTTTTTAATATTTCGACTGTTTTTATGCAAATCACATACTTTGCTCACATTAGAAAATCAAAAGTCTTTCAAATATCGAAAAGACTGAGTCCTTTCTCTCACTTAATAAAGCTACAGCCAAATTGTAAATTGCAATAGCTATAAGACACGTTATTTCATAAAAAAAATTGATCCTAAAACAAACAAGTTATATAGATAGATTTTCAAAATGGTTGCGAAATGTATTATCGGTAGGGTTATACTATTTCCTCTGAGTTCGTGTAGGTTATAATTATCTCTTCCATTGCAAACCCATCAAAGATTCATCAAAAAATACTTAAACTTTGTGTTAAAAAATTTATTTTAAACGACTTGAAATTTAATAAAGAGTATAATAATAATGGTATAAGTTATCATCATAAAAAATTATGTTTTAGCTCCAGTAAAAAATATAATAAATATCTTCTTATTTTTTTGTATACCTTTATTCAATTTCTATTATCCTTAAATTTTCGGAATATTTTAAATTAATATCTTTTACAATTTTTTTCCATGTAAATTGAAATATTGACTTTTTTTTTTTAAATGATCAAGAAATTGATAATAGTAAACATAATCTTGTAATTGTATTTATAAATTGTGTGATGATATTAATGCTTAGATAAAATGTGACGAAGATGATAAGATAAATTGTGATGAAGTATTTCATAAAATAAATTAATACCAATACATACAATAATAAGAGGGAAAGATAATGCGGGTTGTTTTTTAAAGTATGATAATATTAATAGCCAGGACATCAGGTTAGCTAGCATATAATTATATTACTTCTATACTTCGTTTTGTGTATAGTGCATAGCTATTATTGTCGATATAAGAACTTACTTCTTTAAAAATAAAATTGTAGTAAAAGTCACTAATGTTTAAATGGAATTAAAATATTTGACGATATAACACCAATGATTGCCAATAATTTACTTCTTCTTTTATATTTTCAGCAACATTATTGAGACATGTTTATTGAAGACTAATGAGTGTATTCATAAAATTCTAAAATCTTGAAATTTTTAAGTGTTTTATTTTAGTCCTCTTTTATTTTAGTTAAAATATGAAAAAATATACAGAAAGTACTAAGTAATTAGTACTAAGTAATTATACTGAAAGTACTAAGTAATTGAAATTATGTCGATTTCAAATTTCCTTGAACCAAATAATTTAAATTATACATACATTTAATCAAATGAATTACGAAATTTATTAACAAAATTAAATTATTTAAAATTTCACTAAGTTTATTACTATATTAATAAATAATATTTTAGAATCAAATTATATTTCATAAATTCATTAAAATTATGTTAATTAGATTTTCAACTCTACATCTTTCATATATGAATTCAATTATATAATTTTTAAATTTAAATATTTTTTTTTTAAATAATAACTATACTACAAAATTATTATTTGCATGCAAAATTTTCATAAAAATCATAAATAAATTGTTTAATTAATAATATAATCATAATTAAAGGTAGTAGAGTAGAAAATAAGGAAATTCTTTAAAATGTATTTTGTTTTTTTCATAAGAGGAAAAAAATATTTCCAATTATTGGAATAATTAAAATAATTAAAATTGTAGAATAATTGTATATTAAAGTTATATAGACGGAAATGAATAATGTCAGATTTTAATGATAAAAATTTAATCCGGTAATTCTCATTAAACTGGGGGGAAAAAACAGAATAAAACTTTATTTTATTAAAATTGTTTCCTACTTTGGTGTCATGACATAATAGAAGTTAAGCAAATATACACAGTCTAAAATCTAATATATGGCAGATTAAGAGATTTAAATATAAAAAAATGCCGCACAGCAGAAATGACTCACTTAGTCTTGTACACAAGAGAGTTTTTAGTGCAGACAATTATAAAATTGTACTTGAAAAAATATTAATAATTGGATATTTTTCAATGTAGTGTCTCTATTGAGAAATTTGAATTAAAAGAAAGGTCAGTTCTAATTCTTCTTCTAATCTTCAATAAATTTCGAACGTAGGGTCTATTATCAATTTGGCAGATATAATCTTAATTAGATATTTTCATTCAAAAAAAACATGATTTCGTAAAACCCGAATTACGCCGCCTACGGTTGTCTTAAAATAATTTTTAACCTTAATCTGATAGCAAATTCTTCAACTTTGTGAAAGTAGTATTTTATGTGTACATTTACTAGGCTTAATTATAATTTTAAATAGTTCGAACTGCTGGCAAAGCGATAGCATAATAATTCTTTCGAAAAAAATCTCAAAAAACACCGATTAAGTTAAAAAATTACGTTGTATGACTGAATGTCAGATTAAATATATATTATTGCTATTTAAATATATGTTGAAATTTTACTATTATGCAGGCAGTATGCATATATATGTAAAATATTTTTTTGTTAACAGTGTAATATAAATACATAAATATAATATAGAATTTTTTGTTCAGCCAATTATAAATTTTATTTGAAAATATTTGTTTAACAAAAAAAAGAAATTAAACTTTTTTTTGACGCCAAAACAACATAAATATTTAATATAAAAATTTTTTATGAAATTTAAAAAAAAAAACAACTTCTTTTTCAAATTTTATGACACAAAAAAAATTATAGTATTATTTTTTAATGAAACCACAAATTTGTCAAATCAAATTATTCTCTCAAATAAAATTTTCAACTTAAAACTAATTTTAAAGTTTATCATTTATTTATTTTTTTCTGATTTAGTTTTCTATTATTAAATTTGTATCTCTGGTGATGTTCGCCCGCATAAAGATAAGAACATCTTTTTTTTTTTTTTTGTTGGAAAATGCCTAAATGAATTTCGCCAACAAATGGAAAATCATTAAAATCACAAATTAGTTCAACTAGTTTTTAAAAAGTTTTTAATTGGGTGCGGTATTAATATAAGTTTTTGAAAAAGTTTTATATTTTGTTTTGACTAGAATGAAAAAAGGATTGTAAAATGTGACAATAGCGAAATTTTCAAATATGTATTCGCAGCTCTCCGAAAATGTTTTAAGTGATATTTGCAAAATTTTATAGGAAAGGAAAAAATTTTCTATTCAGTCAAATTGATTCTTTTTATGTATTTATGACTTTTGTCGCATAAACATACTCGCCTCTGGTTTTGATCAGGTATTCTACAATTTCCGGTTAGGTCCAGCAGTGTAACCTCCTTTTCAACTAAATCATTTCATCGAAGAATAAATTCTTAAAGCTGGAGCATCTTCTCGCATTGTGACGATAATGACGTTTTATCCAAGCCAGCGAATTTGTTGTATTTTGACTTTTTTAACTATGTCCACGTAGTAAAACACATACAGCGCTCGCAATTACATACTCCACTGAAAAGAACTGGCCAAAACCTTAAGCAGAAAGTTTGTTTAGAAGTATACTGGAAACTGTTAAGTTAATTTATTAAACACCAATAAATATTGGTGTTTGAAAAGTTTGTCAATTAATATATTTTCAGGAGAAAGTATCGACGTGATAAATTTTGTTATGAATTTCAAAATAGTATTTGCGAAAATCTTTGAAAATATCTTTCGCTAACACTTTATTCTAATTATATGTAAAAGTATGATTTTTTTTAAATTATATAAATTAAAATAATTAAATATTTATTTTAAAATAATTATCCAAAAATATAATTTTTCTACCTTTTGCAAAAAAAGCAAATATAGCAGTTCTGTTTGGTTATTGCGTAATCGAACCAAAAAAAACAACAAAATTTAATTATATTTACAAAATGCATAAATACCTAAATAATTATAGTAGAACTTTAAATTCTTATCATATATCTTTTCTAAGGTCTTGTAAATTTAATTTACAAACAAAATATTTATAAAGATGATTTACTGAAATCAGAAAAGAATTTAGAAAAAAAATGAATAATAATTCTTTTCAGTAAATTAATACAAAATAAAAATTTACACGGATATTACCAGCTCTAACAGATTTATATAAATTTAATAACACAAAAGTAAGCAGAGCTGATTTCAAGTGTAAATTTGATAAACAAATTTTTTTTTTACCTTAATCAATCAAATTTTAGACTTTTTAAAATATTAAAAATTTTGTAAATTTTTCCATTTTTAAATTACTTTTTCTTTATGGAAAAAAAAATATGTTGAGTAGCACATAATAAATAAATAATAAATCATTTACGGACTGATTCATATTTTTAAAATTAAAATTAAAATTATACTAAAGTAAAAATTCTAAATTTAAAAATTTGATGGTTGATGATGTTAAATCTTATTACTTTTATAAATTTTGAAAAACATCCTGTTGAACCGAAACACAGAGCTTTACCTTAAAAAAACTGGAAGAATCATTGGAACTAGACCTCGGACTATTAAGTTAGTCCACTACTGTGGAAAAGTAGACCACCTTAATAGCTTTTTCAAGGCAGGTAGGTTAAGGCCAATCAAATTGATATAACTTATTAAAAGAGTGGGATGAATCAATGTGCTATAAACTACATATTAGTTGGCCAGTGAGAAGAGTTGAATAACGGGGATAGTGGGAGGTTTTTCCTCCGAATTTCGAACTGCCTTCAAACCATAGGTAAATATTTTTTTATTTCCCTTGTTCACTCCACTAATGAGCATAAGCCTCCAAGTACCGAGTTATCTGCAGTTGAAGTTTCTTTAAAATTTTTGTATTTCTTTAACACGTATGATTCTAAATTTTATAAAAACTTAAGTTTCTTTCATTTTCTTGACTAAAATTTAATTTTCTTTAAATATGTGGAAAACCCCAAAATAAATTCTATTTCAACAAATTACTTTTATTCTTCATTTTAGAATTGTATAAATAAATGCAATTTTTTTATGTTCAATTGCATAAGAAAATTATCAGTATTGCTGTACCTTTAATAAATTACAGATACCATAATTTTCTTATTTTGGATAGGATGTCCACTTAAAAATTAATACAAAATATGATAAAATTAAATTAAGTTTTAATTTAATATCTGCGCAATTTTTCGTGGTATATTCCTATCGAAATACAATATTTCGATATTTATTTTTTTATTAATTTTTCATTCAATTTTTCCAAATAAAAATTTTTTCCTGAATATTTTCACCTGATATTTTTTCTTGTTTTTGATTTCGAACTCTTTCCTTATTTATGGCATATACGCAATCTATAAAAGTACCTAAAATACGAATATGAAAAAAAAAAACCTGAGATAGAAAATGTGGGAAAATTATATAAGACTTTACCCGAAAAACACCATTGGCAACAAAACATAATTTTTTCAATAAATTATGACAAAAAATTTTTTTGATAATATTTTTCTTGTTTTCTGGTTCATTTTTGGTGGTGTATGTTCGTTCGTATCACAAAAATCGTATAACAAAACGAATCCTCAAAAATATACTTGAGTTGAATTTTTAATAAATATTTTATTTATACATGTATACATACACTAAAAGATTTTCACATAAAAAAATTATGTTGCTTTAGGATATTTTCAATTTAAATTATTTATTACTAAAATATACATATACGTTTTTATGTTGTTTTGGTGAAATTAATTTTTATTATTATAAACATATTTTACATTTTAAGGACAAGAAAATCTTGATTTTATGTACTAAATTTTGTATATTTTTATGTTTTAAATTTAAAATTTTCTTGGGATATCAACATTTTCCATGGAAAAAGCTTCTAGAACGCGATACAAAATTTATTAATTTAACAGGTAGTTTTTTTTAAACGATTCCTTCAGTATTCATTTCATTAGAATTACCATTACGTATTACTACAAAAATGTTTACGAAAGGACCAACTACAAAAAAAAAATGATGACTACCACAACAACAGATAATAATTATGCTGCCGGTTAAAAACAACATAAAAAACATCTGAAAATAAATAGATATAAAAAAGCGCACGCAATTTTCCAATAAAGTTTTCGTGTAGAAAGAGAAAATAAAGAGAAGGAAAAAGAAAGCTTTCAGTTATTATTTTCATGGAAAATCTTTTTTTAATGAAAAACTGATATTTAAGCTTACAGAAATGTGGAATGGAAAGCGAAAGAAAGTTTTATATCATAATTTGAAATTTGAGTATACTATTTAATACCGAAGAGAAATTCTATCTAATTCAAAATTGGTGCATTGTCTTAATGAAGGCAACTGTGAAATATTTGTATATATTTTTTGGAATACAGATACCAAAGGAAGAAAATTAATAAGAGAAATCCTTTTTTGATTAGGTGCATTCTATTCTTCGGTTGGTGGCTATGAAATAAGGAATAACTTTTTTAGTTTATAATTTCAAATAATCATGCCTATTCCCATAAATGATTTCATCGAAATTTCTGCCTGCCATTTTATCGAATCTTTTTATTCCAGTAGCCATCTCGAGACGGTGAATCCGTGAGATTCCTGATGAATTATAATTTTGCTATTCCAATTTTCAAATATAGTTTTCTCCAAGAAAGTAAAAATATCTGAAAAATGAAATTTTTCTAAATTATTTTTGAATTTCAATTTATTATTTATTTACTGCCAATAAAAATCAGCTGATTCAATGCGAAATTCAGCGCGTGACAAGTTAGTTTTAAGTTTAAAGAATTACAAATTATTTCATTCGTGAAACTTCCTACAAGACTATTGCAATAAGTATTATTACATAATTATTAATATTATATTTTGAAAATATTAAAGGAGCCAATTCAATATTGCTCTGTTCGGTATATTTCTTCAAAGAAAACTTAAATTTGCGATAGTATAATAGTTTTTCAGTCACCATCTTTTAAGAGTAAAGAACTTCATTAACTTTTCCTTTAATATTTATATTTTCCACAGTGTTGAAATAGTGGAGAAAATTGTGGCCCACAAAACAATTTTTTTCCAATTTAGATATCAAAGATTTTCCATGAAGAAAATTATTTTTTATCTTCCAGCTATAATTTTCCGAAACTATTTACCAGAATTCCACTTCTATGTAAAATAAATCGAATACAGATTTTATTTATCTAAAAATAAATATACAGAATAAAACTATTATTATGCAAATACAATTTCAATTTACACATTTGAATCTGAAACCTCATATTACATATATATATATATATATATAAATATGTACGAAAGATATTTAATTTTAGATATCTTACAATATTTTCTAAAGAATTATTTTAATTAAATTAAAATTGTATGAAATTCCAATTAAATATCTAATACTAAATTGATATTCCAAACTACAAATTGTTTGGTTTTTCAATTAAATTAATTACTTTTTTTTTGTATACAAATAATTACTTTGATTTCAAATCCTTTTTAATTACCATGGAAATTATTTAGAAATTTGAAACAAATTAGTTATAAAAGACAAATATTAGTTTAATGGCAAAACCAATAAATACATTTATTTCAATTAAGTATAAAATGTATGCTTAATAGTGATTCGTTATTAGTTTACTAAAAAGTTAATATGTATTAGGAATTGTTTGTCTAATTCAAAAATAATTTTAAATTTTCAATTAAGTGTACAAAGAGTATCCTTAGAATACAGTCTCGGAAATGGTATTATTTTTTTGTAAAAAATATTGTTTATTAAAACGAGTATCTAGTAATATAATTGAACTACAATAGTAGCTCACTAAAAAAATTTTAAAAATTTTTAGAAAGGACTGAATTTTTAATAATTTAAAAGTTTATTGTTAAGCAAGTTAATAATTTTTAAATTTCTATGTTTTCTTTAAGAGTTTTCTCTTTGGAAAATATAGAAAAATGTTCATCAATTGTCTATCCTTTTCATAATGTCCGTATGCCATATAATTTTCTCTGTGTAAGAAGTTCTTCTAGTTGCAATTAATTAAAATTTAATTTAATGCTCTCAAATTCAATTTTTTTGATTATTTCTGATTTCGATTGCTTCACCATCCAATCTTTTTTTCCAAAAACCCGAGAATTGAATAACCAACGTAGGTTAAAATTTGTAGTAATTGACATACCAAGTAATTAAATTTTCCTAGAAATATTCGTTATTTTTAAATTTTAAATGACAATTTTATAATTATTATAATTATTTTTAAATTTTAAATGACAATTTTATGCAATTGGGTATAATAGTTCATTAATCTGGATCCTAAACTAAAAAGCATAACTTATTGTCTTACTAATTTAATTTTAGGTCGAAACCATTATTTTTTTATTGTTAAAAGTTATTTCGTTCGCTTATTTAAAAAGGTAAAAAAAAATATTTTTTGTTTGATTTGAAATATAAATTTAAGGCAATGCTTTTTCTTCTAATGTTTGGATGTCAAATTTTACTAATAGTAAACGCCCGATAAGAAAAACTTTATGTCAAAGATTTTTATTTATATAAAATAAAGTTAGATGAGACTGAATTAATGCATATTTTTTTTTTCTTCAAAAGTTTGAAATAAAATATGTCTTTTAAAAGTTTACTAAAATATCCTTTAAAAGTGCAGTGTAAATTCGTCGGTGGAAACTGATTTATGACTTTAGTAATTCTTGTTCTAAAAGCTATTAATACAAAAAAAATAAATTTATATAAAAACCTAAAATCATTTTTTGTCTGCCAGAAAGAAAATTAAAAAAGTTAAAAGTTTGGACATAATATTTAGATAAAAATTTTTGAAAATTTATTTGACAGTTCATAAAGTTTTTTTTTTTGAATATTTACAACTACAATGTTATATCGTTTTTTTTATACTAAAATGTTACAGTTTGTGATAAACGTTATTTAATTAATATTAAAATGATTTAGATTGCTTAGTTACCTATATTTGTATATACTGCAACATAAAATATCTTTGTGCGTTCTAAATATAGATTAAATATGAATAGGCTTTATTTAAGAGCTAGAAATACAAATTGATCTAAAAATAATCGCCGATTAAATTTACGGTTGAAATTGCTTCGAAATTCGGCTCGCCAGTAAACGAATTTTGCTTTAAAATATGAAACGAGAATCAACTGGCAAACTGAATTACAAAGCGAGTTCATAGGGCTGTTTGATCGAATTAATTAACAATAGAAAGCGAATAGAAAACACGTTGATTCATCAAGAATGTATTCGTGATCACTGAACTCTTAGCCGATTTTACAATGTAGTCAATGATTCCTTTCTCCGGCGAATAAATGATCGTCTCAACGAATTCCAGAGCAATTTGAATTACACATTTATTATTTGTTCGAGAGTGAATAATAAATTTATTGTCTGTATAAAAGTTTTCATTTGAATATTTTTTTCATTATAGTTTACTCTCATATTTTTATTTTAAATCAGCTTTGATAAGTTAATAAATATATTAACTAAAACACTGTTAAAATTAAATAATTGATATAATCTATAGATAACGACAATTCGACAATAATATCCTTATCTCTATTATAAAGGATAAACAAATAAAAAAATATATAATTTACACCATAAACAATTTGGATAAAAATATATTTTGTGATGAGAATCTATCATAAAAAATAAAGCTATTATCTCTTATAACATTAATGGTCTATCTTGGCTATTTTTCAAAATCTCTAAATTTTATGTTGACTTAGGGTACGAATATTAACAACAATTTTTATGGTAATAAAAAGAAGAACTTACCATATCGAAATATATAATTTATTATTATTATTATTATTTTGCTTTGCTTTTCAGTGCGCTATGTTCACGAAAAACCCATTTTTATAGCTTCTTTACTTAAATAGAAATAGGCGCCCATTCAAGTATGTACTTGTTTAATGTTAATGCAAAAAAAAAAAAAAATAAGGAAATTATAACCATCATAAAAACATCCTAAATGAAAAAAAAGACTGGTGTATTCTTCATTTATAGCCATAACGTAGTAAAGACAAGTTATAAAAGAAAGGAGTGAAATATTTGTCTAATTTACTTGAACTTTTCTAATATTTTTGTGGGTTTTGTTGTATTTTTTTTTTTTATTAAAATTATGACTATAAAATATTTTTGTCTAATTTTTAATAGTCTATAAAGATAACCATTATTATTACCAAAGTATTATTAGCTTTAAGCTTTTTTTTGGTAGAGAAATTTTGGAAAAATATTGTTATATCTGTCGCCCTGTCATACTTTACTTTTTATTTCAATTTTGATTTGGAAGACATTATTGAATATTAATCGGCTAGTTTAGTAATAATCTAGATATGCTTAATATTTTCATTTTATATAAGAAGTTTTTGCGACACAATTTTAGTCCAAAAACCAATCTTTAATTATTTAGTCTTGAAAGAAATCCGTGACAATTATAATCAATTTGTTAATAACTTTTAAATTAACATACTTTTTCCAATATTATTTTAATAAATTGGAATAAATATAATGGTTTTGTGACATATATTGATTAACAAACCCATACTTTTGTCAGTAGCATAATTTTTTCGACATTTAATTTTGTTTTTTTTTTGGCAGACAATTAAGTAAATGTGACGAAAGAAAATATTTATATATACAAAAAAAAAAAATTATGAATATTTATAATAATACTATAATTATTTATGGTTAAACAGCACTTGTCGAAAATTATATTAATATAGGCTATAATTGTCATTAAAATAGCTATTATGGTTATTAAATTTTGACCACATAAATTGCCTTTACTTATATAGCTTTTGGTTATATGTGTATAGTTTTTATTGATAATATTATGTAAAATATATGAGCAAATTTATTTACATAAATTTAATATTATGTAAAATATTGTGACGTGTAAATGATATAATAATTTAATATTTTATTTAAAGATTTAACTTATTTATAATTATATTTTGATAAGTATTTGATGAAATTCATTTCCTTATTTCATATTAATATGTATTTCATGTGAAAAGCATATTGAAATATTTCATAAAGTAAAATTATGGTATGAAAATTATGGTATAAAAGCTTAGAAAAAAGTAAGCAAAAATTTTTAAAAAAAAACAATAAAAGATAATTAATTCAATTACATGTAGACTAAAAGTTTTTATTAGAATATTATTTTTTTTTTTTAGTAATTCATATTTTCGAAATAAATACTTTGAAACTTTATAGATTTTTTTAAAAATATGAATTTATAAAATACTTCAGATAAAATAATTAGCTAATTATATTTTAGATTTAATTAATTTGATGTAAAAATGAATTAATATTGATTTAAATTTTCTTTTTCAGGTAAGTGGATATGTTATTACTATAAACAAATTAATAGAAAATTTATGGAAGTATACAAAATCAATATCATGTGCCTTTACTTAACTATTTTATCAAAGCGATTATTCACACGTGTAAGTAATACCGTACAAAATTGACATAAATTTATTTATCTTAAAAATTCAATTACATTTTCAATAATTTCATGTTTAATCGGAAAATCAGAGAAATTTAAAAAAAAATATATTACGCTTTTTTTATTCGTTAAATTAATTTCATTATTATAATTACTTTGTGTTGTTGCATAAAATGATTATAATTATATACTCGTATATATTAAATCCTGCGATCTTTACTATTATTATGGTAAAAATGTAATTATTAATCTATAAGCAGTGGTCGAAGTGGCAGGTTAAAAGTAGTGGGATGATTAAAAAAAAAATATAAGTTTAATATTGCTTTCCTTTAGAAATAAATCATAACAAATTTTTGCCATTTTGACTTCGTCAAAAGATGTTAGATGGTGTCCTTCTAAAAAAAAAAATGTTTATGAAAAAAATTGTAATCTTATTACTCTGAATTGTCCTCAACGTCTTTGAAGTAATAAAATCGATAAAAAGGCAAATATAAACATGGTTGATATTATTTTATAACTTTCGGCTTGTGGAAAAAATAAAAATAAATCATGATATGTATATCTACCAATACTAATTATATACCAATAGTAATTCTTCAAATTCTTTACTTAAGAATTGTTGCTCAATAAACTAATAATAATATCCAAATTAGACTTCCTACCTAAAAATTTTGAAAAAAGTTCTTTTACTTACAATTCTATAAATTTTTACTCGACCAACAAAAAGCTTATATCTAAAGATATTCCGAAAGTATTCTAGTGTTACCATATCCCGCAGGTCAAAACCTTGGTTGCGTTATGCTTTTCTAGCCAAAAGTATCTCATGGTATGCCAAAAATTTAATTTAAACAACGTATATCTTTAAATTCTTTTAATGAGAATATTTCCCATACATTCTTTTTCTCATGCGAGATTAAAATACCCGAGATATTTTGAAATATATCATAACACAAGTTGATATAATCAAGTTGAGCTTGAAATCAAAATTTGTTGGGCGACGAGGAAAACAGTGATATTTTTTGTCGAAATTTATTTATCGATATTAAAGTAGGATACCAAAAATTTACAGAATATCCTTTATAATACATACATATACATCAGTTTTCCTCTATATATACTGTATATACTTGTTAGATTATACTATATTTTCCTCGTTTAAAACTTTGATGAAAAAGGATATGAAATATAATTTTCAATTACATAAGCCTTTTAGAATGTCCTTTGAATGTACCATAGTAATAAAATTGAGCCTTTTACTATCTTCTATTAAAAGTTATTATTATTATTATTATTAAAAAAAAAAATCATTTGTGTAAATTTATAATAAATTTTATTTTTGTAAACTTTTCTTTCACTTATAAAATATACTTTATAGTTTTTATAATATAATTAAATTTTTTACTATAAATTTAATAAAATTTTCATAAAAAAGCTTAATTATTTTTTAGAAAATATTTAAAACTTTATTTATTAATAGAAAAATTTATCTTAAATATAATATTTTTTGCCAAATTTGCAAAAACAAAAGATCATAAATTTCACAATCTTAAAGACAATTATGTATTTTTTTGTTGTTTATAACCGAGTAAGCATAAATCTTTAGATATTTTTTATGAACAATAAAATATTAAAATATTTATTTTTGTATAGTTATTTTGTTTGTGATTTAATTTTTTATGCCATTTTTGTTCTCAATTTTATTAGCAACACAAATAGATAACATAGATTTCTTTTTCTAAAAAAAATCTTTGGTATCTTTGGTATTCAAGGGAATTTTAACCATCTCATGTTGCCATATCCAAAGGACACATAGTCACCCACAAAGATGAAGGGCACACTGTATTTATGTTTAAGATGAGATTTTGTGTTTCTACTGATTTAAAAAAAAGTTGGCCGAATTAAGAAGGGACTTATGTAAAATAATTGATTTCCAGGGTTAAAAATATAGCAAAAATTAACGTCTTGTGATTTTCCAATTCAAATTTGGTACCATTCGTCATTGGGGTTTAATGACAAAAGTAATGTTTTATTGTATTACACTAATTAGGTGAAAAAATTTAGTATGAAAACTTTTAATTAAGTCTGAAATAATAAATTTTTTTTTCATACTTGAATATTGTAAATTTTAAACAAGTTTCATTCCTGAAATCTGTTGAAAATGATTTATACCAATTTTCCTTATTCGTTGTATATTTGTAAGCATAAACTATATTGAATTACTTATTTATTAATTCATCCACGAGCCACCAAAATAAACTTTACCATATAAAATTATAAGTAAACGCATAAATCATAAGAATTTTTTTCGCGGTTTTAGATACAATATTAAAAATAAATAGAAATGAATAATTCATTAATATTATCACAGTTTGTATATAAATTGTATTTTAAAATTTGTTGTATTCTTATGATAATTAGAAATTTTATTATCCTATATGAAATCCATTACTACAAAACAATAATAACTCTTTTGAAGATTAAAATTGACATTTATATCTAAATTTTAATGTATTCAACAAGTTAATATTTATGTAATTTTGTATCTATATACATATTTATTAAGAAATTATGTAAAATTTAGTCAAACTTAATAAAATTTTATTCAAAAATTTATATTTTGATATTATGTAAAATTTTAAAATGGAAAGTATACGAGCAATTTAAGAGTTATGATTAATATCTACAAATATAACTAGAAATGTAAATAAATTCTAACAATTTAAAGTAAATTTTGAATAATTATTATTTTTATATTCGAAATTTGATTGTAGATTTATTCACGAGCAAGATTTATATGATAGTCTAAAATTAATCCTTTTAATCCTTTTGTTATTTGTGTATAATCTGCGTATATTTCAAATAATCCCTCAACGACTAACAATGTAAAACTGAAAGATATTAAATTGACTTATTTATATTCGTATCAATAAAATTATAAAAAAAAATTCATTTTGGATTTTGCAAATCAAATTTATAGAAATTACTCTTCTAGTTCTATAGATAGGACGTAAACCTATGACCTTAATTCTTACAATAATTCTCATCAAAATTCCATCAACTAATAAAAAAGTTAGCCTAGCAAATCTGTTAATGAGTTGTTTTTTACTTATATGCTTTTTGTATTGCCGATATTCTTATATTCTTGCAAGACAATTTCTGTTCAATAAATTACATATATATATTATTATTATCTCTCCAAGGAGAGGTGTACCATTAGTTTTCGTGACCACCGAATTTAAGGCTTCTATTTAATCGTAATTATTTTTCTATTATTTTTGCAAATTACCAATTTTGGGGAAATTGTAACTTGAAATATTATTGAAATTACAATTTTTCATTCAAAGGATAGTAAGTGATTACATTTAATGTCTTAAATAACAGGCATCCGTTTTCTTATTAGACTACGGAATAGTCTAATAAGAAAACGGATGCCTTGATTCAGAAAAAGGTTTAAAAAACAAGCGAAATAGAAATATTATAACTAAAATTGATTTTCTTCAAAATTGTATTTATAAAAACTATTTTTTTTTATTATTAGCTTTCGTCCCTTGATACCCAATTATCTTCAATTTACCTTTTTTTAGAAATAAAAAAAAAAGTTTTACAATATTCAAGAAATTGTTTGTTTGTACCCATCTTTTTAGTAATTTTTTGTTAAGAAATAATGTATAGAAGAGACATTTTCAATTCTTTTTCTAATAGCAAAAAAAACCATTATGAACCTAAAAAAAAAGCTCGATATTCATATTTAAATGCAAAAGATATACATTCATTTTGGGTAATAAAAAGATTTTTATTTGCCTTCAATTTAGAAAATCATATTAATATATTTTTATATCATTTTTGGAATTTAGCTTTTTCTAACATACTTTTATTACAAATGCTTTTGTAAAATTCGTATTGAATGCCAGTACACAGGTGAGAAAGAAGCTAATAAGTAGATAAAGGTATGTATTGAATATTGGTATATTATAATACAATGTTTGTTTTACATTTAAAATTAATAAATAAAGGCCTAGGAGAGGTCATTACCTCTGAACTTTTCAAATGTTTCAACATGGTTTTATGGTAAAATACAGAAACTACGGAATTCCATCCGTAGTTTCTGTATTTTACAATATTTCCTTATTGTAATACAAAGTTTTAGGATGTAATTTGACATCCCTCTTTCATAAAATCAACCTATTTATATCAATGTTAAGTTAATTTTTAACAATGTAAACTTAATTTCCGATAACTTATTGTTGAAAATATAAAGGTAATATTTGAACAAGTATTGGCATTAGGATTGAAAATGGCAAATTACAGGCTGAAACTTTGAAATGTCATACAAATTTCAATTTCTAAATTAAATAACATTTATTCAAAAATATATTTTTAATTTGGAATGATTTCCTGCTTTAACAACTCGTATCAGTACTTTAAAAATAATTGTATTCCTCCATCAATTCTGCAAAATTATTTTAAATTCTATAATTTTCCATTTCTGTTGTAAATTTTTTCTAACAGTGTAAACTTTGCTTATATAAAAAATTTAATTTACATTATTACGATAATATTGTGTTAAAAATATTACAGGAAACACATTTTGAAATTTTCATTTCTTGTCTATTTTGGATTTGACTATAAAATATTTACAAAAATAAAAACTTTTTAAATTCGCAGGACCTTCTAAACAATACAGAAGAAAAACTTAATAGCTTTTTGGTTTTTTTTTTTTTGGTCCATTACAATAATATTTAAGGAACTTTGTGAATCCAAAGTTTTGTTTTTTTCCCAATACGCTTAACAATATCCTTTATAATATATTTCATTCAATTGAATCTTCTGTAGTGAAAAATCTGAAAAGAAATATAACAATAAAAAACATAACGTATAAAAGCAATCAGAAATTCTTACCACATTGTAGAAAAATATAACAAATACGTATTCTATATTCTATGTATATAGGTAACAATCTCAATTTTGAATATTGGTGAAAAGGATATAAATTTATTTCATTTTGAAGACGTTTTGATGGGAAATTTCACTGCTGTTCATATGATGATATATTTTTTTTTATTGTTCGAATAGGATTTTCGCTATAATATGAAAATTTATGAATAAATCATAAGAAAATTGAAATTATTTTGTATTGTTAATTTGGTAGCATAATATTTATATATTGGAAATTGAACATAAAGGTTACAATTATTAAAATATATTGAAACATTACCAATTAGTTATTTAGAGTTAAATTACTGTTAATAATACAAATTATTTTTAGAGGATTTAAGATTCCTTTATATTTGCGCGTTTTGTCTGAAGCTGCAAAAATTTTCCTGGCGCAGAAATTTCTTTTATCTGCTGATTTACAAATTTGGTGAATTTTGGGTTAGCTTTACCTCCAATTTTGGCTTCAATTAAAAAGACAAATTGAAAAATTAATATTTCTGGCGCGATTAAACTTCAACTTTTAATAGTTCATTTCTGTAGCGGCGACCGAAAAAACATCGTAGATCCGGTGGTGACAAGAAACAGCGTAAATAAAAACATACTTAAAGTTGTTCCGAAATTTCCGAAATTTCGAAGTACAATATCCACTTTATATGTTTGCCAGGTACCAAAAAAAATACTTAAATACAAAAAACTATTCTTGTCTTCCACTTTTCACGTGTTTTTCAGATAAAACAATCTGTCATATATCGCCAGTTATTAGAAAACCTACTTTTGTTTGAGGTTTGATATTTTTTTTGGTAATATTCGATATTATCGGCATTATTTTAATAATTATCGAACTTATTTTTCCAATTTTATTAATTTATTAAATAAAATAATAAAAAATTTGGAATATTTTTTTATCTATTTTTTGCAGGTTAAATTATAATTTTCTTTAATTATTTAAAGTTATTAATTATTGTTGAACTTATAAACTAAAATTTAGTTAATTTATTTATTATATTAGATATAAAACATTAAAGTTTCTTAAAACTAATAGGTAAATTTTCAAAAATACTTTTGTTCATTTGGTCGTCTATATATGAAAAGTGAAAAATTTATATTTCTATTCTAATTCCATTTTATGGAATTATGCATTTTTTCGAAAAAAAAGGAATGTTTCAATCCTCCATAGTGTGTTGTATTGTTGGCTTGTACCATTATTTTCAAGACCTGTTCAATATCCTTAAATTATAACAAAATTTTCCAATAAATAAAATAAACATAAATTAATTTTTAATATTAAAATTATTAACCCATAACTATAGAATTACTAACAAAAGTAAAGTTAATTTGGTTTTTGAAAATTATATTTACAAAATTATAATAATTTATCTAAAGTTTCAAAAATATTTATTCTGTACATAATAATTTACGTAGTTCTATTATTAGGCAAAATTTTATGCATGGATTATTTTTAAGGATTTTACATATTATTAAATTCTATGTTAGGAGAAAAATGTAATTTTCATAATTGAACGAAAGGGTTTAATTAATCACACATTAATTTGAAAAAAAAAATTAATCAGACGATAATTTGATCTAGTTTTACAGACTTTTTTGATATTTAATTATTAACACTCAGCGAAATTAATGTAAAAACTATTTTGTGCATCACACTGTAGTCTGCTTGAAATTGTTAGAATTCTGTTTAATATTAATAACTTAGTTAATTAATTTAGAAAATATTATATAATAAATAATATTTTATGAAATGTAATTCTTAAAATCTTAAAAAAAATATCTTATTTCTATAATGTTAACGTTAAAAAAACTAAAATATTTAAAATTTCATCAAAAACTTAGTTTTATACTTGCAAAGACTTCTTCGTGATATTGTGTCTTATTCTGCTATGTTATAAAAAAATACACGTCGAATATTGCTCATCCACTAACGACTATAACTAAGTTTCGACAATAAATCTGCAGAAAATAAATATAAACCGAAAATTTTCTATATTTTCTATAATGTATATTAAACGACAAAATTATTAAACAATTTATCATTTTTAATCTATATTTGCAAAGTTTATATCGTTTATTTTCTAATATATTACAGTACATTGAATTGGAACTATGAAAACTTTGCGGGAAAAATAATGAACAAATATAAAAAAAATTTAATTTGAAATGTTATCAAATCGTGATATGAATTTTTAAATGGTACATAAAAATAAAATATTTATAGCCTTAAAGTATTTTTAGATTCTTTTTTTTTTTTATGATATTTGATTGTTCAAATGAGAAAATATCTAATTTTAAAACATATTTTGATAGCAAAGAGCATATTTAGTGAAATAAAAAATGAATAACAATTTTTTAGTTCAATATTTTTCTGTCTCAGATTTTCTATTAAATTTAATAACTGATTAAGTAAGTATTTAATCAAATAAATACAATTTTAAAATTTTACTTAGTAGACGGTTATCCTAAAAGAATTAAAATCACTAAAATAAATTGTTTCGTATGGTTTACCTTAGTAAATCATTGTTTTCTGTCTATAACTATAATATTGCAATCAATAAAGTTGAATTATGTATGTATGATCCTTACTAATGAAAAAATTGCACAATAAATAAATTTATTAGTAGCAAAAGAATTTTATTTGAAAAAATATTAAATTTTATTTCAAATATGTTTTTTTTATATTCAATAACTTGATAAAAATTGTGCTAAAGAATTTATATTGCAAATTTTATATTTCAAATAAGTTTATTAACAATTTTATTTTATAACTGGTGAATAATGTATGATTTTCTATATCTTACATTATCCTTGAGTTAACCTTATTATTCGCTATTGTAATAAAAAGTTGTACCTTGAAAATTTTGTCTTATGACAAAAATTTTATATTTTTCCAACAATACATATAATCAAAATATGTCAACTTCAATGATTTTAGCATATTTCATAATAAAAAATTATATTGAAATGAATACAAAAGAAAAAGAAAACAAATATTGTTTTTCTTCGAAATACATGAAAAATGTATTAGAATTTTTTAAAATATAGTTTACCTCTCTAAAAAATATTTTTTTGGGGGATGTAAACTTTTATTAAACAATTTTTTTTGCTTACAACACCAAAAGGATCAATTGTGTTATTGGTAAAGAAAACTACTTTGAAACTGTTTTAAAAAATATATAATTTTTATAGGGATAAACTATATTTTTTAGTGTCTTTTAAGATACGATCAAATTATTATAACCTAGGCTACTCGCCGGATGCCAAGATGACTAACTGTGAGGACTCGTTGATAGCGGCACTATTAAACTGTACTGCCTATAGTGTCAGTAGCATATGATAGAAATGCCACTCATGTTTGCAAAGCCAATTTATTCACCTTGACAGGTGGTTGTTAGAGCTGTCAATCCTAGTAATTGTGTCAATCAATAATTCCCAATTCGCAACGGCAGTCGGTCACTTATTTTAATAAAATTTATCAGCGTCTCTAAAGCTTAGTATGCTAATCCGCCGTGAAATGAAATTTTCATAAACATTTAACATCTCAAATTACGCTGACGATTTGATTTTGTGGTACGCTGTGCCATCGTGAAATAATTTACTTTGCAAAGATTAAAGTTAATTCAAAACATTATTTTACGGCAGAATTTTGACATTTGATCAAATAATCTTTTTTAATTAGAAAAATAAACAAATCTGCATGCAAAAAACATAATTTTTATAATTCAAATAAACTACCTGTAACAAAGTTGCCCTTATATTTAAAGTAAATATTATATCTCTAATCAATTGAAGAAAATCTACCAACTGATATTAATAGGCACAAAAATTATATTTTATTATTCAGTAAATTTTCTAAAAATATATTCATTATTCAAGGATTCGTTTTGTACAAAAATTCTATTTAGAAGTCTTTTATTGACGTATCGACAATCAATCCAAATAAGATTAATGTCAGTTTATCGTAAATTTCAGTTGTAAGGCCTTACCTTTACTATTACATAAATATTTTGTATCAATTTTAAAAAATCCTTTGCAAAAAAAAACCAGCAATATTTAAAAATATTTTTGGAAAAGAGACAAATATCGAAAGTTCATTTAAATATATTTCCTTATAAATTTCCTATTCTGCTTATCAAAAGTGACATAGTCTAAGTTTAAAAGGGAAAAATTCGAAAATGCCAATAAATTTCAAACAAAGTTACTAATACAAACTTGTAAAATTTCAAATTTCCCAATTATTCATAAATGAGTTTCTAAAGGAGCTTAGTACAATTTTGAATTCTGATTATAATTTTTATAATTTTTTTATATTTCACTTTAATTACAATAAATTTTAATTTACCAAACATATTTCTCTTCAATACTTTTAAATGCAGATAAATTTATTAAATTTAGAAAATCAATACTTTTAATTGCTTATTTACATTTTTTTTAGAATATTATTGATATGATTTTGTATTACACATTTATTCAATTTATATTTTACATAAATTTGTATTTTTAGTTAATATTTATTGTGGTTTTTCCAACAGAAAAATGATTTACCACAATCCGATAATATTTTTTTAAAATACATAAATTGAAAATAAAAATAGAAATATATTTTTTTTAATATTTATCGAAATATTAAATCTTTTAATCGGATAAAAAATATTTATATATTTATTGATAATAAATATTTTTTAAGATTAACAATTTTAAAATTCATTGATTGAAATAATATTAGTTAAAAAATTGTAGATAATTCCTAAATATTATTTTTTTGTTGCTGGTGTTCCTGTTACTGGTTCATATGATTACTGAATTACGAACTTTGTAAATAATTAAATTAATATATTTTTTCTGAGTATTTATTTAAGTTTAAGGATTAAAGACCATTGACTTTTGCTTTAAATACTTTAAGGATTAAAGGCCATTAAAATATGCTTTAATAAATTGGAATAAGAAAAACATGATCTTGTTTGTTAGAATACGGTTAATGAAGAGTGTAAATTCTTTTACTGGTTCATATGATTCATATTATTTTTGTAGTATTTTAATTATAATATTAGCTAAAATTTCACAAATTATTTTTACAAATTTCAAATTTCTATAGTGTAAAAGTAATATTATTATTCTGTAAATAAAATAACCAACAATATTTTCTAACATTTTATATTAAAAATATCCCTAACATAATTACCAAAACTTTTTTAATATAATACTATATGTTACACTGATGTAATGATATTAAATCATAAAAGGATAATAAGTAAAAATTTTGTTGAATTCTATTTAAAAAATGGGAGCTAACTAAACATATACTAAACATTTAATTATAATATTCAACACATTATCATAATTTTTAGTTTTGTGCATATATTATTACATGTATTACATAAAAAAAAAGTTTATTTTTAGAGGTAAAATTAAACTTGTTGCTAATGAAATTCCATGAATCAAAATTATTTATCATTTAAAATTCCAGGTACTTTAAATAATCTAAAAATAGAGTTTCAATAAAAATTTAAAAAAAAAAAACTTAATTTTACCTGGACTAAATTCGTGTAATTAAAAAAGTTTTCGATGTATTCAAAATGGTAACACATGACAACCAGTTTTTTTGATGATTGCACTCATGATAATCTGTTTATAAAGGCGTATAATATTTGCTCTCAGTTTGTGAATAATTGTATAATTTTATATTTTAATTGTGTAAATTATTACAATATTCTTACCACAATTAATTTCATGTACGTTATAGTTTTTTGGAAATATTTTCTTGTATAATTTATTTGGTTTAAATCATATGACAAACTGTCTAAATCAAAAAAGAACTTCAAAGTGTCCATTTAATCCTTTTTTTATAAATATTAGTTTATTTAACATAGGTACTAAGAAAACAGTTAATACATCTTAATACGTACGACCGTAAATCTAAAATTTGATGACGTTCTCAATGAAGTTTCAATCTCATTAATTAAGCCATTTATTTTGAAAGTGGCTTAAGTCACTTTTCGGTTTTGTGAAAAATTGATAGTTTTGCATTTGAATTTGCGTACCAATATATATTTTATCTATGGAAAAATCTCACTTATACTATAATTGAAATTTCTGCATAGATAAAATAAATAATGGTTTTGATAGTTTTCAAATGAAAACTATCAAAATATCACAAAAGCTAAAAATGACTTATACCGCTTTCAAAATGAACGGCTCAATTATGATCAATATTCTCTGCATAATTGGTACGATTTCATTTTAATCGCTCGAAATTAGTTTTACTAGTTTAGTCTGCAATTTTAGCTACAAGTTTTCTCTTGAAAACCGTGTATAACTTGTAAAATATTATCGTATAAATTGGATGATAGGTGTATAGCTTCTTCCCAGCTTTACTATTAATTATTTGAGTGATATTTAGCCACTTAAAACCTCTTAACTTCGTTTGGTACTACAAGAAAATATACAACTTTTCAAATCAGCCTGAAAAATTAACTCAGAAACTAAGTACAGTTTTGATCAAAAGAAATTATTTAAGATTTTACTTTTGTCATTAATTAAACCGAATTTGGAAGTACCCAAGTTTTTAATACTCTGACTGGATTCGAACCTGGGACCTTTCGTTTGATAAGTAGCGAATGTCAATTTATATTTCGTAACTAATTTACAACCAACCATTTTGTATTTCTCTAATTATAATGAAATATTAAGATTAAAATAATCTAAAGCAAAAAAAAAAATTAAATAAATTTTAAAATAAACTTTTCCATATTTTCCATATAAAATAACTGTATATTGAGTATATGTATATATGACAGCATTACAAAATATAATAATGTTTATATAATATGTATTGTGACGTAATAATATAATGAAAATAATGATACAACACCACTTTTTTGTCATATCAAATTTATTAAAAATTTATACACATACGAGAAAAAGTACCAAGAAAAAATTTTGAAGAAAAAAAGTAGCAAAACAGGTATATCTGTTAGTATGAAAATATATGACCTGCTTACCACAATTAATTTTATGTATTTATGCTAGATCACGTATTAAAGAGCTAAATACATTTATGACATAAACACATCAGTATTTATAATCATCTCCTTGAAAATAATGAATTTATAAATATGTATATAAAATATAAAAGATTTTAATTAAGTAAAAAGGATATAAATTAGTCAAAGTAAATCATAATAAAGAGGATAACATTTTTATTTTATTTTTGTAACCATCTTGTATTTTCTTTGGTACATAATAATTTAATATAAAGAGATTTTAACAGATAAATATATTTTAAGAGATCTTTATTATTATCATTCATAATTAAGTAGAGTTATTTACTGAATTACGAAGTCTGTTAATAATTACATTAATATATTTTTTCTGAGTATATATTTAAGTTTAAGGATTAAAGACCATTGACATTTGCTTTAAATACTTTAAGGATTAAAGGCCATTAAAATATGCTTTAATGAATTGCAATAAGAAAAACATGATCTTGTTTGTTAGAATACGGTTAATGAAGAGTTTAAATTCTTTTACTGTAAAATTTGGTCCAGAAAAATATTCAAATAAATTGATAAGTGCTTCGCAGTTCAATTAATTTTTTCGTTGAAAATTATATTCGACTGTATAATTAAATATCATGCAGATATTTGTATATATTAAAATCATATTAGTAAATTTTAATGAAACTGAATTTCGATTTCATGGTTTTATATTTCCTGGTTGTTTGAAAATAAATTTGTATCCTGAGGAATAGAATGAATGGATTCATTATCAAGGATAATAAATTTAATGAAAATTACATTTGCTGACAATAATTAAGTTTTGTTTGCTAATACAATTTTTTTTTTCAACATCTACACATCAATAAGTGTAGAAATACAGAGTGTAGTTGTTGTATAATATATATTCAAAAAAGGATATTTAGTTATATAAAAATTCTATTGACAAAAATCAAGGAAAATAATTTGATTTTGGTATAAAATAATTCAGTAACTTAATAATACCAGTTAAGAATTAAAAACATATATTTATTGAATGCCAATTATTTAAAATTTTGTAGTAAAAATATTTTTTTTGGCAACATATATAATTTATTTCTCAGTCCTATTGAAATTGGATTGAGGTCAAATTATGTGACATGTAAAGTAGCAATCCGAAATCTTGCATAATGTGTTGAACCTGTATTATTAAAATATAAAATTCATTTTGTGAATAATAATGATTTCAGAATCGATTCGCAGAAATTGGAATAATCTGAGTTATCATCACTTAAACTGAATGATCATTACAGACATTGTGATAAAAAAATTCGTACTGTTGTGCTCTCACACAGCACCAGATTACAGGAGGTCTATGCTTTTTGCTTTAAGTCGATAAAAAAAGTAAGAAATGATTTACCAGAAATGTTATATGAGGAAGTAATATGGTATTTACGTGAACTATTGTGGACGAAAAAAATTCTTTGAAACACATTTTAATTCCAAAAAATATTTAATTGATGCGATCAGAGTGATCGGGTGGAGGAGGGCAAACCTTTAAAGGTTTACGATCACTTGTAAAAAATCAAATTTTTTCCACACACCACACCGCCTCGGATGGAGATACACACCCGATCCACAGGTTACTAAACCGGTGATTTTACCAGATAACGGGTGACTCCCTAGTTTACGAGTATAATTAAAATTATGTGAAAGTAAATACATAAGTAAACCGATAAATTAATTTCTGTATTTTAATTTATTTTTCCCCAAATTATATATAAACGTAATTTATAATTTTATGGAAATTGATTTACTCACACTTAGGGAGTTGAAAACATACTGTATACGTAATAAATTTTAAAGAATTATACTTGTTTCTTATATCAGAATTGGTTGCTTCAAGTATTTTATAGATTTTATTTCGTAAATTATTTTCGAAATATTCGAATCTAGAACATGGAGATATTATGATTTATTTTGAAAGAATATTTTTACAAGGTCGTATTTAGATGATGACTTGAAAATAAACCAGAATTTTCACAATAAAGAAATTTGACTCACTTGTGCCACAAAAGTATAAAAAGATTTTCATATTTTATTATCAAAAAATGTCAAAGAATGAACATCAGTTAAAGAAAATATTTCTCAATCAAAACCAATTTCATCAAATCCCAATAGCATTGATAACTTTAGAAAATGTTATATGTTTTTTTTGTTAAAAGAAGGGTTGTTATTCCTATTACATTGTGTTTTTTTTTTTTTGGTTTTATATGTCAACAAATGACATGAATAATGTTAAGTGCAAAGAAATGTTTGGATCGGGTATAAAAATTGTAACTATTTTTTTTTGTCAAAATTTCTTAAAAGTAATTTCAAGTTTACTGAAAGATACATCTTTATTTTGCCATAACATATTTACTTTCACATTATAATACATCACAATTTAAAATCCTTTTGTAATATTTCATTGAATGTTTCCCCTGTGGGTGATTGTGTGTCCAACAATTTTGTAACAGGAAATACGAAAATATTTTTTACTTTTGATTTTCAGAAAATTTATTAGATTTAGTTTGGTTATTTCCTGTTCTTAATGAAAAGTCATTAAGGTGGTAAATTCCCTTTTATGATTTGAATCATAATTCAATTAATAGAGTAAGGAAGGGTTATAATAAGTTTATTATGATAAAAAATTCAAAAATATTTTAGTAATTTTTAAATTTTCGCTTATTTGCGGAAAAATGATCGCTAAAAAAGAAAAATTATATTGGATTTCAAAGCAATTAAATTTCCAGTTAACGATTACAGTTTTTTAAACACAAGAAAAAATCGAAATGTTCTTTAGATTTCAAAATTTATTCCAGAACAATTAATCATTATGTTTATCAGAAGGAGAAAGTAAATGTGTACGCCTTCACATAAACCAATTTAGTGTTACAAGGGACCATAAAACCATGATTGGAAATTTTTGTAAAGTCCACAAAAAATATTAAAAAAAATATTTGATAATACTACATACCCGCATAAACCCACATTTATAAAATGCAAAAAGTAATTTATTTTCTTTTTACAGAAAAAACTCAATGAAAAATTAAAGAAAATTTAATTTGAAGAAAATAATTTCTAGTACAATTCTATATAAATGAAATTTTCTTTTAATTTTAATATGTTGAGCAACAAATTTATCCTTGAACTTAATTAACATTGAAGGTTTAATTAACAAGGACGTCATACTTCAACTTAATTAGCGATAATGGTATACTGAATTCTCAGAACCCGATGCATAAAAAAAAACAATCGCATTTTTTTACTAAATATATTTAATATTATTTTCACTAGTTTTTATGTTTTATATAATCTTTTTACTATGCTACTAGGAAATAATTTTATGGAGCATAAAGAGATTATTGTCCTTCATAATATTTAGATTGAGTTTTATGGAAAATTTCCAATTTTTTTTATTGGTATGATTTTATCTGCGATTAACTTTCATTTGCACAAAATAGAAAAATTAAGTTTCTAAAGTTTTTATGAGGCAATTAAATTATAAATTGCAAGGAAGATTTTTTTTTTCATTTTTAATATGTATTAGTATTTGTTGGAGGTAAATATGCGATTTTACTAATTTTATGGGTAAAAACAACAGCAAAAACATTTCGTAATAATTTTTGAGACTAAAAATACTAATATAAAAATGTCATTAAGTTTTTTAAAACAAATTGCAAGAAATTATTTCATTCCGAAATAATAAATAATTTATAAGATTTTTTCCAATATATTTTCCTGCTTATTTCTTGAAAATGAACAGAAAGGATTTAAAATCTTGAATAAGGCAATACAGTTTTTACAAAAACATTAAATAAAGATTTTGGATTATTAAATGAATTATTATTTGCATACGGATTCATTGCTCGTTAATTTAACAAACTGATAATTTTGTAATTTTTTACAGAGCACAAATTCAATTTTCAATTAGTGCCAAAATTAACAACTAGCTTCGTATAAATTCGAATTAATAAATTGCTATAGAACTATACTAAATGTTTAATCCTATCGAACTATTTAAAATTATATTTGTCATGTTACCCAAATATAAAATAATAAATAAAAATTTACCCATAAATTGGTTAAAAATAATTAAAAATAGTGACCAGCAAATTACGAAAAGCAATAAATACAATAAATTTGTTTGTAAAATTTTTGTGTTCGATTTAAATTGGATTTAGAAATATTTTATCGGAACTATGATTCAATTACAGGGCAATTTTATGGGTCGGGTTATAAATATATATTGTCAAAATAACATTATACAATAAAAAAAGCGTTTATCAGTACAGATAGTTTAAACTTTAATTTGAAAATTTATAGTTATTTTAGTGCATTATGTCGCTTAATGGAAAGTTAAAAATATTGGTTTCTGTTGTATGATAAATTAATAGTAGCTAGGTTTATTACTTTTTTAATAATTCAAACCAATATACTAATTTATGGAAGCAGTTACTAATATTTTTAAATTCGACATATAAGTTAATCTCAGTAATTGAATTGGTAAATATAGAAGTCTTTTTTCCCCGGCCTGACATAATATTTAGCTAAAACAAAGAGAAGATATAATATGTTTTGATTTAAATAATTTGAATTCTTATAGATATCTTTCACAATAGACATTAAATTTGATTTTAATATGACGTGAAAATGTTATTTTGCTCCCGTGTTTTAGATTTATGCCAATTTTATGTATTGGTATAATAAAAATTCTAATTCATATACAGAACAAAGGGTCACTATTAAAATATACTTTGTTTAATATCATATCATATATAATTTAACAAATCAATAGCGTTAGATAACATATAACATAAATATATTTCAAACTATATCTTAATTAAGTATATTTTATATCTAAAAAAAAATACGTAAGACAAATTATATATCCTTAACATTGGAAAATAATATAAAGTTATATAAAAAACAACTATAGAAATAATATTGTTTATTAAACGTAAAAAAAGGATAATTATCCACTTTCACGAGTTGAATAATAAGAGATTTAATCATTTAATTAATTTTGAAGATAATAATGAAATTTAATTATCCTTATTTTCTATATTATAATAATAATCTAATTTTGTAAATATATCAGCAATTATAGCAATGATTCTTTTAGTTTTAAGGGTTATTATTTTACAGAAAGGATTAATTTCTTTCATATTGTATATATGTTTTTTTTTTAATTTTCATCGTTCGGTACACATAAAACGAACCGGTATACGTTCTTATTATTGTTGAAAAATATCAGATTAATTGAGATATTTTCTAAATAAAAAAAAAAATATATAATTAAATAAATAAATTGAATTTATTTTAAAAGTAATTTAAATGAAAATATAGTAAATTTATTTTCGAAATCTTATTAAGAATTATTTACATTTACTTTAAAGATTTTGATTATTTAAACACTAAATTTAATTGTGTTGAAGAAATGATTATATTAATATTGGCTCAATGAATTAAAACTTATAGTGAATTAGTAATTAAAATATATTCAAATCATTGGCATTCTATTAAACTTTGACCCAATTTAATAAAATTAAATAATTAAATAATTTTATGTTTTTTTACACAATTTTTTAAATAACAAATTTATTTTTAATTTATGCTAAAGAAAATATAGGATTAAAATACACATAAATGAAATAAGTTGTTAAAGTTGTCTAATTTCAGTCTAGTAAAAATAATTAAAATGGACTTCAAATAATTAAGTAATTTATTAAAAATTGTAAGACTTTTTAAGAGACTATAAATTACAATCGATTTTCTATACAATTTTATCCTAGTAACATAATTTATTGATGATTTCAATGATTTCAATGACTTATCTAACAAAAAAAAAAACCAATTTGATTTCAATTACCTATTTTTATAGAATAATTTCCTTTTTGATTTTGTTAGTAAAACTATTTTCTCTTTACACAAAAAATATTTGCTGTATCCCTAGGATAGGCAAAATGATTCATTTACATTCAATTTTTAATACAAACATATTACATTACAGTAGTTTTTCCTTTTTTTTTATGTGGTTTGTGTGCACAAAAAAAAAAAAAACTGAAAAATTTAATAAATTTAAATGAAAATAACAAAGGAATTTAAATATTTTTGGGAAATATTTGTTTATAACAATTGAAAAATTGCATTTTCATTTCAAATAAAAAATTAAATTTTTTTTAAATCTTTAAAATTGAATTATAATTCTGATTGATATTTATGTACATGCTCTGAAGAATTGGTGTTTAAGAGGGCTTTCAATTAAAGTGTTTAAAATTTTTGTATTATAATCAATAAAAATAAGTTGCCTAAACGTCTAGTGGCAACTGTGTAACTTAACTTTTGAAATTTATTTAAAGTAATATCGGAAATATATATAAAATTATTTTAATATTATTGGCAATTTTACAAAAAAGTTTGTAAATTTTATAATGTCATCCATATCTTTTAAAATTCATGCTGATATAAACTGAAAATAATTTTTCTTAAGTTTCCTTTTTCTATATAAACTTTTACTAAACTTTAACAAAATTATTATGGGACAAATTTTTGGACATTTTAATTGTATGTATATCTAAAAATTAATGAGTGATTTACTTTTATAGAATATGTAAAGGAAGCTACTTCTGTATTTGATGTAATGTATAATTTTATATAAAACTTGCAAAATTACTGCATAAAATATTATTGTTCTTTCTTACAAACTAAACTAAACTCATTTAAACTTAAGATAACCATTTTTTTTCAAGTATGTTCATTGTCTCTGAATATATTTTTAAATTTCTGTAATAATTATAGTTAAATTTACTGAAATCTACTGAATTTAATATAATGAATATACATACTTATATTAGTAAAACATTATGTAAAATCGATTTAAAATTTAAACTCAAACGAGCAAATCTAAAGACACTGACAAAATTTATTAATTTCATTTGTAAAATTTAATTATCAATTATTAATAAAAAAATATTTCTAATATTCATAATTTAAATAATTTGAATTCTTGTACAAGAAAAAGTTAATATTCAAAATATTTTAATATTAAATAAAATTCTTCACTCTGTTTAAAGTTCGTGACTTGGAAAATAAGTTAAAAATTTATTTGCAAATATTTTCTAATGTATATATAAATAATACTTTATAGCTTCACACACAGGAAAGCAATTATATTCTAGAATCCTTTATTAAAAACTATTCTTTTTCTCTATTATAATACAATAAATTTTCAAATAATCTACATTCCTTAATATTATGGCGATGTATGTGTATATAATTAACATTGCTGGCACATAAACATTTAAAAACTTTAAAAAGTTAATATCTGTAGAACTAAAAAGACTAAAGTTTACTTAAAGATTAAAATTAGAAAATGTTTAAACTATAAATATAATTTGTATATCAGCGACATTGTCCTTTTTTTATATTACTTTTCTTTTACATTTATTATAATTTGTTTCTTTGAATCCTTTTTACTGTGTATTGTTTAAAAATTGTCCTTATTTTTGAAGATTATTGCTTTGAATTTCCCAAAAAAAACTACAGAAAAAATCTATAAAGTTATAGCTCAACAGAAGATTACGGAACAGAGTAAAATTATTTATAGAAACAATTAGTTTTCATAATTTTTGTTGTCTGATTTAAAAATTTTAAAAAAAAATGGTACCAGAAGAAAATTCTTGAATGAAAATTAATTTTGTTGATTGTAAATTATTTTTTCCGTCCAATTAAAAGATGTAAAATAAATCTACGTACATTACGGATTTAAAATTATTTTACAAATATTGTAGAAACTCAGAATTTGTATAAAAAATTATCCATGCAATTTATTAAGCTATACAAATTGTATACAATATGCTTCTGGATGCAATCAGCAGTAAGTGATATTGGCACATCAGTAATTTTATCAATTCCCTTAGAAATCAATGTATATAACATTATTGCAATTGGTCTTACATAAACTTTAAATTAAATTGATTCTGTATTCTGAAAAATATTATAAAAAATATTCAAGGATTTTCTTTTTTTTTTTGCTTTTTTATTAAGTTCCCCAAGATGAAAAAAAAATTATGTAATATAATTCTGGATGCAATTTACTCTCCATTGCACTTGAGTTAATGTTAGTGTAGTTTGTATTTAAACTAAAAAAAAAATTTATTCAATTTGTACAATAATTTTATAATATTCGAAATAAATTTGAAGTGTTGTACAATCAAAATCTTTTTAATTATAAAATTTTTAAGGATTTCAAGGAAATTTGAAAGGACATATTTTGTTAAATTGAAATTGTTTTTATAATTTATATTTTAATAGACAGAATGATTAATATTTTTTACGAAATAAATTATAATAATGTAGGGGATAATCGGCAAATTTGTATCACTTCATAAATCGTACAACCCCTCCATTTTATTGGAAAACTGTGCAATCACAATTGTCTTATATTGCACCGGTACAATTAAGGCAAATTGCACATACATTAAATTGTTGGGTGATACGATGTAGGAAACTACTTCCCTAAACTGTACGATTCGGAATAATTTTAACCGGATTCTAGGAAAATGTGGAATCTTTTCTTACCGGATTTTACGAAAATATTTAAGAGAAATATCAAAATTTAAATTAATTGTAAACCAGAATATATCGGAACAACAGGACAATTTTCAAAAACTTCTTCAATGGATTTGCAATTTAAAATTTATACTTTAAATATTAATAAATCTATTTTTTCTTTACCGTTTATTAACTTTGGTCACCAAATCATACTGTTTATTTTGAAAAATTCGCCTGCATACAAAAATTTCCACTTTTTCCTTAACTATTGACAGCATAAATTTTCAATTTTTATTTGTTCAAATTAGAAAAGCGGAAAATTTAATTTTACATATTTACTAACAAATTTTAATATCCACATTAAATATTTACCAGCCGTTAAATAATAGAAAATCTGACAAACGGATTATAATCCTTTAAAAAAAAAAATTTATGATGTATTTTTTAGTTTAAATTACAAAATAGTTGTTAGTTTTTATAAATGATTGTATTTTAAAATATGTAATTTAATTCAAACAAAAATTATATTTTAATGACAATTGTATGTTTTGCATATTTTACTTAACAAAAATAATTAACTATTTTTAAATTGTAATCTCCATTAGTTCCTTTATTATTGCGTTGCCATAGAATTTATGTTTTAGTTGAATTAGTTTGCCAAATACTTGGGAAAAAATTTGCCCATGGCGTTATATTGTTTCATATTTTTTATCTAAAACTAAATGTTTATCAGAAGTAAAAACAATTTTTCAGAATTTTACATAGAAGTTTAAAAGTGGAAAATTAAATTTGCATCAAAAGAATATATCAATTTATTTCTGGATATAATTGCTTAATTAAAATTAATTTATTTAAATTTGAATTATTAATATTTATTTAATTAATTATTATACTTTAAATTGTATATACAAATTAATTTTTAATAAAAATATGAAAAAAAGGATCAAAATTTAATTATGATATGCTAATTAAATGAGATTATAAAAGTTGAATATTTTTTTTGTAAAATTAGAATTTAATTTGAACTTTAAGGACTTTTTGAAAAAGAAAAATCTGTTAGCATATTACCGTCTGTCGATTAGTCTGCCCGTCCGTACATGTGAAAACTTTTACAAATTATGATTTATCATAGTAAATTTACATAAAATATTGCTGGATAACTTATGTCAAAAGTTGAAGGATTTGCTATCAAAATAAGGTTAAAATAAGACCTCACGTTGGATATGCATTAAAGATTAAAGAGTAAAATAAAACAATATTTGTTATTTCTTCCACTAGAGGCGCTTCATTGTATAATATTTCTTTTATTGTTTTTGCATAACGTGCTTGTATCTGCATGCAATAATGTTTAAGGTTGACTTAAATTTAGAAAATTATGAAATAAAAAATGGTTTTTAAAAAATCTTATTTTTACTGCCCAGTAGTTCAGCTGGCCTGGATTTTTTCCATTGAATATAATTAAACATTTGTCAAATTTTATTCAGCAAAAATTCTGTTTAATATTTAATTAATGCATAAAGTAACTGAATATAAACTAGTAAAGACAAAACAAGTTTTTGATGTTTTCCTTTTGACAGTAAAAAAGTCCTTTATTCATTATTATTTTTAATATTCCTTTGTAACACTCTGATACTAAAAAATCCTTTGTGGCAGCAATAACAATTTTTCAACATTATACAAATTTTACTATCGATATCCTAATTTTGTCATCTGCATATGTTACTGTTGAATAATAAATATTTTTATACTTACATATATTTCTTTTGAAATTGGGTTATTGTCGTTTATAAAGGTTTTGTAGTGCTATAATAGTTAGTAGAAATTTTTTTGCTTTGACATTTAATTTTGTATATCTGCATAAATTCCGCAGGAAATATTTTACTTTGTTTGTAAATTCTCTGACAGATATAAAATGGCTCAAAGTGTGATGGATAAAAAAAAAAACAGTATTGAAAGAAGAAATATCTGAAAGGTTGATAAAAGTTTTATTCATGTTTTAAATTTTGAAAGACATTTTTGTGTAATTTTACACAAATTTGATGGACTGATGTTGACAGGTTTTTCTTGTTTTTGTTTTTTTGGTTTGATTTTCTTTTATTTACTTTTAATAAAAGACAGATTTTTTAATGTTTTATAAGCGTATAGAAATTATCCACTGGACTATTTTTATAATAGTTTAAGGAAGATTATTTAAAGGAAATAACAACTACAATTATTACTTACTTAATTCTTATAGCTATATGCTGATGATCTCGGTGCTCCCTTAAAGGGTTTTTCATAACATTATATTGCAATTGGAGCTATTAATTTCAAGGATCAGTAACCATAAAACTTTATCAAGTTAATGGCTTTATTAGGGAGACATTTATCATTACCAAATGGTTTTAGTATTCTTCCCAATCTTAAATTACAGTTTATTGTAGCTTTATAACTGGTATCCATTTAAAGCTCATTATACTAACATCCAAGCTTCCCGATTAGAGCTGAACCCAGCATCTACCGCATCAGATCTTAATTACACTGCAACTAAGCTGCCGACGGTGTATAGATTATATTATTTAATCATATTTATTGTTAAAACTCTTATTCAACATATGGAAATTTCACACAATTTCCGATATTCCGAATTATAAAATTATTTATCGTAAAATTTAATTTTATATTTGTATAAAATCTAAAAAAAAAACCATTTTTTTCATACAATATTTATTGTGTTTATAAACTTAGTTATTGGCATCTGACGGTCAATAACAACATAAACTAAAACATTAAATACATTTTAATAAAAACTTAAAATCAAAAATTTAAACTTTTATATTGCAATGTACAATCCTAAAGTTTTTTTAAGGTTGTTGACTGGCCCGCATTATATAAAATTTATACTTTTCGTTTAAAGTTGAATTGTATAGCACGTACTTTTTTAAACATTACCAAAAATTTAGATTTGAATAATAACGACAAAAAAATTGATTCAGTATTCCCGAACATTTTATGGAAAACATATATGTATGTATATTTTAATATTATATAGAATTATTTATATTTTTTTGTACATTTCTAAACGTCAATTTATTTTAAAATTAATACTTAAATTGATTTTATTAATTAACTATAATTTTCGAATACCAGGAAATTTACCTTAAATTATTTAATATTGACTTTAAAGTTAAAAATACATTTTGATTTTTTTACAAATTTGTTCTCTTACAACAACCATATTAAGATTTTTCATTATAATTCTACTTCAAATAGCAGACTTTTCTATGAAAATCCTTAAAAAATTTAAATTATATTTATTTTATTGATATGAATACTTTTTAAGTAGTAATGCTTCAATTAAATTTCAAATTATTCAATTATAAAACTGAAAAGTACATTACGTAGAACGTAGTAATATTTTTTGCAATTTATGGATTTTTATGTTCAAGAACAAATTAAAATAATTCTGTATCAATTAGCTTTTTGTATTTATAATGAAAACCTGTTGAAATTATTTTGTAATAATATTATTGAAACTTGTCACAAGTTATTTTGAAAATAAAATTATAATTAAATTTAGTTGAACATAAACTTTAAAGGTAAATTTAATTAAATGTAAATATATATATACTTGATAATTAGATTTGTAATTTGAAACTTGAAAAGTTGTTTAAAGTTAATTAAGTGAAATATTATTATAGAGTTTCTGGAAATAACATAAATTTATATTGCTTAATTAGGTATGAAAATTAAGTATACGGAAAGAAAATAAATTTTAATTAATTAATATAATGTTGTACGAAAAAAATTTATATTCAAGCAATAAAATATAGAAAATTACTTTATAATAATAATTATTTATAAATTTTATAATTAGTAATTACTTTGAGAATTAATGAATTGCTATATAATATGATATGAAGCTATTTAAATATAAAGCTATATAATATTCCAGAGACTTACACAATGAAAACCAGCTAAGCGATGCAGTCGATAGAGAACATTGCCTTAAAATGAAAATGTACCAGGTTCAAATTCAGTTCTAAAAAAATGTATTGAATTTTCGGTTAAAATTAATGACAAAAATGTCTAAGATAGCCGGCAATTTATGGTAACGCATAATGGGCAACGTAAAAGGGCACAGAAAAATAAATACAATTTGATTGTATGTATATACGTATACTGTTTTGAGAAATATCTTTCAAAAATGGTCAGATTTTATATTTGAATTTTTGTCACTCTATAAATTTTAAAACAAATTATAATAAAATAAATAAAACCCTTTTCAAAATAATTTTCTGAGAATTTATATCCCAAGAATAACATATTTTTCATTTTACTTTTGTAATTTGTGAAGTGTCGTCGACAATACACATAATTTAATTTAAAATCTGTGAGGACAAAAATTAAAATAACTAAACTTTTACAAAATTTGTTCTAGAAAACTAGAAATAAATTTTTAGTGGTGTAAGTTAAGTGTTATACCTACATGAATATAATAAGCTCACAAATATCATTTCAAGGTGATCGAAATTTTTTATTTTGTCCTTTTCATAAAATAATGATATATGTATTTCTGAAATTACAGAAGGGTATAATTCAGATTATAGTTGTGATTTGTAAGTGAAATATAAAGTTATTTGAGGGAGAAAGCAAAGCTTTTATTATTAAAATATTTTTAATTTCTTCAAAATGGATCAGTAAATCTACATTGTGCAGGAAAATTTTGCAAAATATTTGTTACCTATTTAACAAGATATTATATTTTTAAAATATTAGTAGTTTTTCAATTGCACCCCATATTTTAGAAGGATAAAAGCACATGTGTATAATAAACAAATAAACCATTTTCCACAAATGGTAACTTGCTGTTCATTTTCCGGTATCTCTGAAATTTATAATAATAACAATGATATTTATTAGCAATGCAATATTTATGAATTATTCATTCCATCCATTCGATTATTTTTGTAATTTTTATATATTGATTTTTATGCTGAAATTTTACAAATTTAATATGTTAATATTACAAATATTTTAAAAAGTCCCTTCGTAGTTAAACAATCCAAATACAAATGAAGTTTAAGTTAAAAAATAAAAAAAATAATTATATAAACTTTAATTTAATGTTGACAGACAGAAATAAGATTTTAATACCCTCCTATGATAATTTTTTATATATTTACTCTCAACATATTTAAACTTTAATGTTAAAATTAACATTCCACTCAAAGTATTTGAATTTTGAATTTCAAAAGTTTAAAATGATACTCAAACTGTTGTTTTTGAATTTAATGTAAATTCATTTAATAAAGTTATAAATAATTTTATAAAATTCTCACTTTCCAAAGTTCATAAAAATTTATGAAATATTTTTCCTATAAACACCTTTGTGAAATGATTTATTTTGATTCGCGTTTTCGAACACAAAAAAAAAGTAAATTTTAAATATTTTTTTGGAAGAAAAATAAAATTACGAGGATCAATAAAAAAGTTTTACGAAAATTTTACTTTCAGTTTGAAAATAAATTGAAATAAAATATTTGAAGCAATAATTTCTTAGAAAACATAAACGAAAATTTAAAATTTGTAATTTATATAACTTTTGCAATTGTTCAATATTTTTTTTTTCGGATATATACCCTTGTAACTTATCCCAAAATATTATGGAATATTATTGAATATATTATAATTTATACGATAAAGTTAAATCTGTTAAAAAAATATATAAGTAAATTTAAAAATTCCAAAATTTTGTTTATCAAATGTTATAACATAAATTGAATTTATTCAGAATTGAATAAGTAATATTCTTATGAATTGGAAATTTGATGTGAAACCTTAGAAAAGTATTTTAAATAAATATTTAAAAAAGTATATTTTACAATGAAGTTAATCAAAATTTGCTCTATCTTTTTAAATACTTTTCCAATATTAGTTTACATACCACAGATTTTTTTCTTGGTAGCTTTCTCATTTTCTACTTCATATGGAAAATCAATAGGCAAATTCTACAATTAGTTATGATTATAATATCGAAGACTTACAGTAATAATATGATGTAATTATGTAATTTAAAATGATTTTAAGGGATTCAGTTCAAAACACTATCAAATATTAAAATAGTCAAAACACGTTGCTGAATTAAATTTGTTAAAAATTGTGTAACATTAAATTTAATTATAAACTGTGAGTAATTGTACAAAAGTCAAATTTTTTATAATTTTTGTTATTAACATATAATTCATATTAAATGGTTAACATAATTTTAGTTTCAAGTATTGCTAAAAAAAAATTTAATAATAATAATTTGTAATTTATGTATTGACCTATATTTTATACTATATGAATATTTAAGTATTTAACAAATATTTTGTATAATTAATTCAAATTAATTTTAATTTCCTTAAGCTTTTCGAATAATACGAATTAATTATAATTTCCATAATAATTACATATTTTTTTGGCATATTAAATTACGGGCTAACAAAATAACCTAATATATTTTATTTGTAAAATGGACATAAAAAATAATGTCCATTTTACAAATAGTTCATCGGGAAATAAATCCTAATCATTTATTTTCAATTATGCTTCTATTGGAGAAATTATAAGCATATGGTATTCCGTTTTGAATTTATGAATAAAGAATACCTTAATTATTAAAATAGTTCTTGAAAATTCCTTTGACCATTACAGAGGAAGAGAAATTATGATACATTGACAATTCAATTTCATTGATTAACACGGTGGGTACAAATATGGCTTTTTTTGATCCTCGTAATTTTTTTTTTTTTATTTTGTAACTAAATTTAATATTAAATTAATTATTATAAAAAATAATGTTTAAATTTAATAGTGATTTAATTTAATAAAAATTTTATTAACCCGTGTAAATTGAAAATTACTAGTGAAATAAAGTATAAATAAATAAATTTTGTGAATAAAATTAAAAATGTAGTGTTTAAAAAAAGGCGTTAATATTATAAATATATTTTGTTCAAAAAATAAATAATTAAATTTCAAATGAAAAAATAATATAAAAGTGAAAACGATAGAAATTTTTTACCCTGGAACATCAAAAATAAACATGACTTCTTAAAGATCATCAAAGGTAATTTTATAATAATTTATTGAAATTTCATAATAATGTATTGAGATGGAAATGAAGAGGATATTAGACAAATATTTTATAAAATCTGTCAGAATATCTTACTATGTAAATTAAAATTTTCCAAAAATATTTTATAAATTTCCAATGGTAAAAATTTGAGAAAAATAAATATCTTCTACATAATTTCTAATAAAACAAGTTTAAAAAGTATTTAAATTTTGATGCTTTATTTCATAAAAATTATTTCAACTTGTTTAACATAAATTTCTTCAATAACAATTAGGGTTTCCAATTTGAATTTTTCTGAATAATAAAATAATACAATAAAAGTACGACCTTAAAGGAAATTATAATTTAAATAGGAAACTCGTGGAACGCAGTCATCACAATTAGCAAATATTAAAATTAAAATATTTAGTATGCTTTAATAAATAATATCTTAATTATTAAAATAGTTCTTGAAAATTCCTTTCACCATTCACTATTCATTAAATTTCAAATTTCAATATTTTATATTCTAGGAAATGACAAACTAAAAAAGTATATTATATATATAACATATTTTAGCAAGGATAACATGAACGAACTGATTTTTATGTATATATTAAAATAAAATTTCTGGAATCCTTAAAATTTAATATAGTTTTTTGACGTATCAGAAAAAAAGGTTTAAATTTAAACATTGATAGTTTGTGTTATCAATGTTTATTTTTCATGTCCTTTTTATATCCTTTTCAAGTTAAAAATGAAATAAATTTATTGTAAATCTAATGTCATAGAAACAAATCCTAAAATTATTTATTTTATAACAAAAATAAAATATTACCTGGAAAATGAAGAAAATTAATACAAAATAAAAACTAACCTACATAAATTAGATTTACAATTTTTACCCTTGTTTAAAAGGACCGATAAAAAAATTGAAAATTATTATAAAAGCTATATTAAAGCTTTAAGATATTTTAAGTATTTTAAGATATTTTATTTTATATATTTGTAAGATAAAGTATTTTTTTATCTGTCTAGGAATTTATGGCTGGACCGAAATTAAAAAATTTGTTACATTAAAAATGAAAGATGCTTAAATGTTTTATTAGAAATAACATAGAAATATATAGAAATAAGAATGAACATAGAATTTTTATTTGTCCACTAAAATTTTAGTGAAATTCTTTATAAAAATAGATTATTTCTTTTCAAATTTTCGTATTTTTTTAATATTTGATTAACAAAATACGAAAATCATATTTAATTTCCATAAAACTGCTATTATAATGCTACCAATATTTTTTTTATAATTTTTCTTGAGCATTTTTAGTGTGATACTTATTTGATCTTCCCACAAAAAATAAATCGTTAAAGAATTTCTCAATTACTTCTTAATCTTAAATATAATTTTTATAATAAGAACAAAATTGTACATATTTATATTACAAACTTCAACTCAGGTTAATACTACCTAAGTGGGTTACGATATGATTCATTGTGTATTTTTAGTAAAAGTGCATAATATAACCAAATTTACCATAATCCATAACAAATATATAATAGTCACGATTTTGTACGATGCTCCAAGTAAAAATTAATTGCAATTTTGTTATTTATATAACAATTACGTGTACTCATTAGTTTAAAAAATTATATGTTCATAATTACTTTAATATTATTTTCTAGATTATATTGAAAAACATACTGACATTATTTATTTAATCACTTTTATGATAAATACTAACTATAATTTAGATAATGGATATTTAACATTTTTTGCATCACCAATTTGTGTCCAAACTTTGATGTGTAAAAAAGAATTGACTATCTCAACACAGCACACTTTTGTAATATAATAAAAAACTTGTTTATCAGCATTAAAAAAAACATATTTTTATTATACTTCTTCTTCTTTTGGCGCTACAGCTAATGAAGAGCCTGCGACTTCCTTAAAGGGTCTTCCAACATTTTATTGCAATTTGTACCTACTAATTTATATGGATTCCGGAACCATGAATTTCTTTATAATGAAGAAACTTTTAATTGCACAAGCTAATGGTTTTTATTAGTGAGACATTTGTTGTTAGCAAATGGTCTCTGCCGTTAGCATTTTTCCCAGTCTTAAATTACATTTTATTATAATTTTATTACTGGTACTAATTTTAAGCTGAGTAAACTTATACCAACATCGATGTCTCGGTCGAGTGTTGAACCCAGTACCTAATGCGCCACAGATTAGCACACTATCACTTAAGCCACCGTCGGTCTATTTTTTTTATATGTACTACAATTTATTTATTTTTTTTTGCTTTTTACTACGATAAAAATGTTATTAAAGTTAGTAATTGTTAAATGTTTAACTGAAAAATTATAAACTCTATGTTTGTTAAACATGAGAAAGTTTTTTTTTACAATATGAAAAAAAAATAATAATTAAATATTAAAAATTTATGTAACAATGTTGAAAAATAAAAACAAAAAAGCTAGAAAATACTTTTATGTTGTTATGGGAAGTTTTTTGTTTCGTAACAAAAAAATAAATTTAAATGAAAAACCATCATGTGCAAAAAAAAAAGTTTTCTCTGGTTAAGGATCAGAAGAATTTACTAAATAATTATGTTTTAAAATTTAATCGAAAATATTTTAAATTGATTATAAATATTTTTTTATGTATAGTTTTAAATAATTAAGGTAATTTAAAAGTTGATATTTTAAAGTAGGTATTATTTGTTCTTTGTTATACTAATTTAATTTCAAATTAGATGTAGTTATATGATTGTATTAATTGTAAGAGTATTTTTTGAACAACTATTCTATGTAAAATTTAGATTTTAATATTAAAGTTTTACAATTACTAATTTTATTTTAGTAATTTTAATTAAATTTTCATTTCTAATATTCGAAACATTCATTGAAAAATTAAACATTGGTACGAAATGATAAAATTTAATTATAGTTTGAATGTAAATGTACTTTCATTACTGATAATATTATTCTGTAATTTTGTAAAAATTTATTAATTTTAATTTTATTTTTTTTGAAGCTTCATAGTTTGCAAATGTAATGTCGTATATGCACCATTTTTTAAAAATATGGTTTGAGTTTTTCATTGAAAGCTTAGTACAAGCATTAGTTTGTGCTACAAGATATAAAGGTATCCATATATTAAATAAGGGTTCGCTTTTAATAAAAATATCTGATTCAATTAAATTTATAAATTAATTTATTAAATTAAAATTTAAAAAAACAATGATTTTTGGGGTATAAATTCGTAAACATAATTTCATGTATTTTCCAATTATTTATAACATATTTTGACATTTCAATTAAAAAGTCCCTTTTCTAATAACACTAAAGATATTAGAATTAAATTCTCTAATCTACCATAAACTTTAAAATTAAATCAGTTTATATTTCAATTATAAAATTCTAATAAATGTTCACATTACTTCCACTGTTTTAATTAATTTATAATTATCCTTTTATTATATTTAAAATTTTCATTAAAAAATAAATTTTGTCTTCGATATTTTTGTTCTCAAGCTGATGAAGTTCTTTGAAAAGATTACTGTCATTATTTGAAAATTATATAATAACAATAAATGTCGTTTCTTTTTAAACATCATTTTAAAAGCTTCATTACATTATTATACGTATGTGGTTCATTTACCACACAGTAATACGTATATATAGCTGATGTGTACACAATAAATTGCTTCTAGCCACAATGTTATTTTTGATATCATAAATAAGGTAGAGAATCAAAGTTAATTGTGCGAATTTTATGAGAAAATAATGTGTTAATTCGCTATAAAATTATATAAAATTTTATCTTTATTTTTTTTTTTTAATGTTTTTGTTTTTTACGAAGGAAAAATTGAAAATTAATTATTTTCATAAAATTAATTTGTTTTTGCCATAAAAGCTTATTCAAAATATTATTACAAATTATTTCTTGTTCTAGGAATTATTATCATATTTTACTATCAATTACCGAAATTTATATACATAGAGGTTATTTAATATTATCGACATAAAGGATTATATTTATCAAAATTGTTATATCAGATATGCTACTAAATTCTTATTAAAAATTTAAGAATCTACGTAAATTTATTCTATAAACCACTAAAATAGTTTCCGTAAATTCTTGTATTCATAGTACACTAATTATTTTTTGGGAATATCGAGTTAAACAGAAATATACTCACAACTTATTATAAGCTCATTAAATCGAATCTAAAACATTCAGAGGTAGCTAAATCCCACCTTAGACCAACTAATCGATTTCTATTTTTAATATATGTATCATTACGTATATCAATTTAACAATATCTAAATTTATGATTTATAATTAAAATATCTTAAAATTTCCTTTTAAAATAATGAAAACATACACAATTTTCTTTTCTCTTCCTTCTTGTTGACTAAACTAAAACAATTTCATTCTTGCGGACATGAAAAAAATAGCAAAAAAAAAAACATCCTTACATAATATTTTGTTAAATATTTTGAAATACTTCAGGAGAAAAATTTGTCCTTATGAATGTCAAAAAATATTAACAAAATATATAAATAAATAATTTTTAGTCTTTTTTTGTTTTGACTAAACTACCACAAATAAATATTAAAAAAATTTATTTTCTCATAATATTACGACATTAATAAGGACTCGTTTATTATTAAATATATAAGAAAATTATTTTATTATATTTATAGAAAATCAAGATAATTTTCCAGAATTTTGATTTCTAAAAATTTTTAATGTATAGAACAAAAAAAACATATAATTTGGAAAATCTTTTATGTTGAAAAAAAAAAAAAAAACGAAAACAAACGTAATTGTTTAAAATTTATGCTAACTTTATTTCTGGAATTTTTCCTCATTTCTTTAGGTATTCAATTTGATTTCTTCAGTTGTCATTCATGTAGAAAATTTTATATATTTTTGTTAAGAACTGCTTTTATGTTGGGTAGCTTTTGTATAAAAAAAAATCTTTAATTAAATATCTTTATGCTATGGAGCTTTAGTTTAGAATAATAGGAAATAAAATAGGTTTCCCATAATTTTATTGTTTAAAATATAAAATAGAATTTTACATGAAATTTAAATAACTATTGTCTGTAATTTGAAAATAATTGTAAGTAGAATTAAATGAAATTATATAGAATTAGCTAAATTGACTAAATATAAGAAATAATTATTTATAACTAGAATGTGTTTATTGTAAATTTATTTAATTTTTTGAAAATAAATTTATTTATGTAATCTCAAAGATCACAGATAGAGGATAACGTTCAACCATAGTGATGGAGGAAGGACTTGTGTTGAGTATTTTGGATATTAATTTAAAAGTCAAATTTAAGACTAATTTGTGTTATAAATTTGGTAAATATTCGATTGAAAATTCAGATATCAATCAATTATAATGTATACTTTTAATTCTTTAATGGTTTTTTTTGCTCAAAGCTATTATTTTATCCAAAAAGTAATTAAAAGACTATAAATAGATTCTTTATATTTAGGAATTACATTACAACATTAATTACACACACTGCGTAAAGCATGGTTTGACAGCTCTTCTTCTCTAAAATTGAATGTCTTTTTTTATCAATTTCAAAGATTGAAATAATTGATTTTACTTGTGTTTTAGTTTACGAAAAACTTAAAATTTGAGAACGAAACTGTGAAATTAACTGTTTTTGCTGGCTATCTGTTTCTTGTCATACCTCTTTGAATTTGCATAATCAGTATCGTTTCTTAGATATGACAAAAAAAATAATTATAAAATCAAGTTTTTCTTTGCAAAATTTATTCAATACTCATCCAAACAATTTTTGTATTGAATTTTTGTATTGAAATTACCATAATTAAGAAAAACTAAAAATTCATCACGAACTATAAATTAAAATTTTTATAAAATTAATTTAAGTTTTTAAAGATTTATAAATAATTTTTTTCCATCTTTTTAATTATAACTTATCACAGAAAACTTGATAATATCTGGTATTAATTATTAAACAGTCATATTTTGTGTCATCTTCATAGTTTTTGCTTTAATAAAGAAAAAAAAAATAATATAAAATGTACTAAGAAACATAATTTTAATTTTTAAAGAAAATTAGCAAAACTTTGGAAACTTCACTGTCAGAATATTTTTTTCTTATTTCTATAGTTATGGTTTAAAAAACTTGTATAAAATGTTATAACAATTATCGAACTTATCATAAGATAAGAATTTTTTTTAATTAATTATGAATACAAGGATTAAATACATAAAAAAATCAGAACACATTTTCTATTCATTAAGGACTTCGGTTAGGTGACACTATTTATTAAGTTTGCTAGAATTAAATTTAACTTATCCCATCACTATTTATTAAGTTTGCTAGAATTAAATTTAACTTATCGCTTTATTTAAATTATTATTAGTGAAAAAATAATTCGATATAAAAATGTCTGGTAATGATGTCTGGTTCATCCCATAATTTGTAAACGAATTAATCAAATCGCAGAAAAGGTATTATAATTTTTGGGCTAATAATAACCATGTAACTTACCAAAAAAAAACAGTTTAAATTTAGTTTTTATAACAATAATATTTATGCTTTATAGATTATCAAATATTTGAATCATTTTAACTTTTTTCTTTAAATTGTGCTTTTAAGCGACTGGCAATCTAGGAACTAAACTTAAATTGTTTGTTTTTTTCTAGACAATAAAATACTAAATAATAAACTGTCAGTACACCACTAAACCCTCTTGAATACAAATTGGAAATAACATTGCTTTTACAAATTCATAAACAATCTCACCGTATTTGCATATTTGTTATTTTTTTTTTTTGTTACAGCAAACTGTATCTGAAGTAGTGTCCAAAGCGGTATTGTGTTAGTATCTCCATAAATGCGGTTGTTTGCGATAACATAAAATAAGAAATATATATATATATATATATATATAACAAAATATACTAAATTTTATTTATTATCCAAGTGTGGTTAGTTCTGTTTTTGTATATCATTATTTGTTTAGTTATAAATTTCCAACGATTTAATGAAATTAGAAACTTTTAAATAAAGAAAAAGATTAAATTTATGTAATTTTGTTCAAATAAATTGCATTTATATTTTTCATATTAAATAATTTTAAATTATCTTAACATCGTTTTAAAATTTCTTGGCTATAAAATCGAAAAATATTTAAAGTTTTTCATTTAAAAAAACATTCGATTTTAGTAAATTTAACTTTTTTTAATTATAATACTTATATCGCATTTTTTTTTGGTATTGATAATCAAAAAAATTGTTAATTATTATTTAAAAACTAAATTAATATTTCACTGCGATTCATTCAAAATAATGCAATTTCTATTGATTTTAATTTAACTCAATGCCATTTCTATAAGAAATATAAAATAGTAAACTAAATAGTAAATCACAAATTGCTTTACATTAATCTAAGTTTTATAGAAGCATTTACTTTGGTTTATTGATTCAGAATATCTAGTAATTTTGAGCTTGTAGTTAATATTTTTGAATTTAAATAAATTACTTAAAGTACTACTAGAGAAATTAAAGTATTACTTCGTTGTAAGTAAACTATTTCAAAAAAGTAGTATTAAACTGATTTTTAAACATAATTTCAAATAAACCTAAAGAATTTCATAAATTATAGGATATACTAATTGTCATTAATTTATTTATACATAAATATTCGCTTCTGTTTCAATTACAAAAATGTACCCAGATAACTTACCAGCCTATGCAATAGTAATAAGTGCCCCTTCATGTTCTAATTAATCAGTCAACATCAACTAAATATCATTTAGAATCTTGACCCTATTTAAATATTTTTATTTTTTTCAAATATTTTCTTATTTTTTTTATTTTATTCTCGAAAATATGTTGAACAAGGAAATTCATTTTGGCAGCAGGCACGAAAATCATAGAAAATTAAATAAATCTTTTCTTCAAAAATATTGCCACTATTAATTTCATTGTTTTACGATAAATTTAGATATATATTTTTTTTACTCGGTACTGGTTGAAGAATACAAGTGCCAAGATTATGTCTTAATTAGATAGATTGCTTAATGTTAAGTATTTTCCGAGATAAAAAAATACACTTAAAATTTTAAATAAGAAGGGAAAGTTTTGAATTTTAAAAATATAGTAGAAAATTAAATAAAAATTCCATTTCTATTCTTTGATTCTAATGAAAATGTACAAATTTTTATTTTAAACAATTTGAAGATTTTTAATTTGTATAACTATTTTAAAAATTATACGAAATGGAAATAAGTACATAATTAATTAATGTATACGAATAACAAATTAATATTTTTTTTTGTAAAATTATATTAATAAATTATTACAAGATTCCTTGCACTTAAAAATGTAATTCATTTATTATATTGTGTTACACTCAAACATTGGTAATTTAAAAAAATATTTATAATTTGGTTAATTAATGTATAAGCAGTAAATAACAAATTATAGAAATTTTAAACCGAAAATATTAAATATTTTTATATCCTAAATTTTTCCTTAATTATTACATGAAATTACAGTTGTTAACTACTGCATTATATGTGTAATGAATTACTGTATCATTACACCAGTACAGATACTTCAAATTGAATTACTTTACTTCATTACTGGTACTGTCGTACTTAAAAATTTGTAGTACATAATTACCATAGACTTCATTGAATTACAAAGTCATTCACGGTACTTCATTGAATTACCAAGTACTTAGTTAGTAATTATAAGTACTTCATTGAAGTAATAACTAATTCAAAATACTTCAAAGTACTGGAATGCAATAAAATTGTGCATTACTTTTGAAGTATACGATGTAATGAATTACGAAGTACCAATATGGTAATTATGTACTCCAAATTTTTAAGTATAAATTTCTTTTTTAAAAATAGTAAAGTATATGACTGCAGTACATAATGATAATGCATTAATAAAATAATTTCATTATTTAACAACTCTGCATAAAATTGATTTTGTTCTTCCAAAATATTTTTTATATAACTAAATTTCATTTATGTTATTATGTTAATTCTTTCCAAAAACTGAATAAATATTTCTTGTGAAGCCTTCATTACCAAATTCTGTGAATACGTACGTGTTTATAAAATTTCGGTATAGTAAATATAATATAAAAATATTAACACAATATAATGTAATGAAATATAGATTTATATTATTCTAATAAAAAACTAGGATCTTAAATTAAATACATAAACAAATATTCAGGGAACATTTTCACTATAAAAATATACATATATTTTTACTTGAAATATTCCCTATGCCAGATTTTGTTGAATCTTAATTTCAGTAGAATTAAATAATTAAAATTTCCTGTCTGGTAAAATATTATACACATAAAAAATTTCTACAAAGGATTATCAATAAATTATATAACATAGAGTTTTCTAACGTTTACAAAATTCAATAAATATCATTTCACAGACACTAAAATTGTCAATACACTAAGGCCTCGCTTTGCGTCGTTTCATTTCGCGTTTTTTCGCGTCGTTACTGAAGTAAGATTCATTTTCGCTATGAGTCGTTGTTTTTTCGTATTGCGTTGCTTTTTTTTTTGAGTTAATAAAGTTTTACTTTTGTTTTGTTATTTAAATATTCTTCTTTTATTAACATTTAAGGACTGAAAGAAAATTACGGTAACCTATCTTTGCTGTTTATATGATTTCCAATAGAAAATAGCAATTCACTTTGCGTCGTTTCGATTTGAGTCGCGATTTTTTGGAACGTATCTACGCCGCAAAGCGAGGTCTTAGTGTACTATAATTTTCGTATCTGTGAAATGATATTTATTTAATTTTAGATATAATTTTTTTAGTTAATCTAACATTCATTAATTATTTTGTTTCTGAAATTATTCAAAGTATATATTTAAAAAAAAATGTTTCTTCCTTGAAAATATTCAAAATTTTCAATTAACATTAAATAATTTTTAATTTAATCAAAATTTTCTTTGATTGCAAAAATGAAAACAATAACAAACCGAACAAAAAGGAAATATACAAAATAAACATTTCACAAGACAACAAAAACAGCAATAAATTCGTTGAACCGTAAAGGACTCTACTAACGAGAATTTTTTTAATATATTTTCTAACAAAGTGAACGAATCGCCTTATTCAAATTTATATACATAAAACTAACCCAAACGAATTAACTTTGTTTAGTCAATATAAATGATTATAAATTTCCTTATTATAGTGCATTCAAAAAATATAGTGCATTCTTGATTTTATTAATTGTAATTGATTGTAATTGCAATATAAATGAAATAAATTTCAATTCATCTGAATTATAATATTACTTATAAATTTATGAACTGCTTGAGCATTCAGAATTTATGTTTTTAATATTATGTATTGATTAATTTATATACCATCAAGAATATTGCAATTGAAAAATTTAAGAAATTTTATAACCTTGTGATATACCTGCAATTTATTTCCATTTCTACTAACCGGAATTATAATCAATAAAATTTTAAATGTCATTTCAATTAACTAGAAAACTGAAGAGACTATTAAGTCAGAATTATTTGGAAAATAACATCTTCAGATATTTAAAGATTAATAAATTCATAACACTGGGAGTTTTTGAATACCAAAGAAATTTGCGGCTAATCCACCAAAATTATGAAATTAATTAGTGAGATGAATAATAATGTTTCTAAAGATATTTTTGATATTTTATGAAATAACAACATATAATTAACATATTGATTTGTGAAAATTAGTTGTCTGGGTTTAACAACTTCTTTGCAATGTGGAACCCATTTTTAATACCATGTCATTATTAAGTTATTGTTGATTGTAAAAATAGTGACGTATAAATAATACAAAAAAAATATTTTGAATCTTTATCAGTCACTTGTGTTAACTTAGTAATATAGATTTTTTATAATACCTTATACTTTTCATTAACCATCATAAAAAAAAACAGATCTTTGTTCCCAAACGATGCTTCAGTTGTATTTTTTTATTAGTTAAATGTTGTTTTTATAGTTACTCGTTCTTTGTAATATTTAAGGATTAAGGTCAAAAAAGCTAAAAAAACATATACATATTTGTTTATGTGGATGATATTTTGTGGGTGTTTGTTTTGTTCTTAAAACTTTCTTTGGTTTTCTATTTTTTTGGTAACTTATAGTTAATATTCCATTTCTCGGTAATTCATATTAATCAATTAGTTATAAATTACAAAAAATTTAAAATATGAAGTTACGTATAGTGACGTAACTTCATTCATATGGAATTGATATATGCATTTGTATAATTTTACTACTAGTCTAATCAGCAATTATCAAATAAAATCTATTATATCATAGTATACTTTATTTATGTAAATAATGTGGTGGGTATATGTTTATATTTTGTTGTGCTATAACAGCAATAAAATCATATTATTTACTTCTAATATCATGATATTTCAGATACAGATTTATGCTAAGGATGATATATAATAACTTTTGCGTATTAATTTACAGTCAAATCCCTCTATTACTCAAGGCACAAAAAATTAGTTTTATTATAGAGGGATTTCGCTCTAAGAGGGATTTAAAAACTTAACAATTTTGAATTATATATGTTGAAATAACAAGTTTGGAAATTGCTAAATACTTCATAATATTAATTATTATTAGAATGCATAATAACATAAATGGTAAAATAGAATATTTTTGTAATAAAGGAATTTTCATTATAGAGATACTTTGTTTTAGTTTTAGGGGGCTCTGACTGTATTTTATTTTTTGTTATTAATTTTTTTATATCCGTATTTACTATATTTATAATTGTAAAATTATTTTCTCATAGTTCAAATATTAGTATTTAAATATACATATGCTACAAATGAACCTAACTAGGAGATACTTATTAATAATTGTATGGTTTATATTAACACTTCAACAGATAATTTTAAAATTATTTTAATTAATAATATTCAAAAACCTTGAAGGTGATATTATGTGCCCAATGTTTATCAGACCAAAATTGTTTAAAAAAGGCTCAAATTCTGATCGAGTATAAAATTATACATATTGTAAATTATGCGTTTCTTAGTTCTTGAATTGGCATTTAGATGGGAACCCATGTAAAATAATTAATAAATCGGATACTAATAACGAAAATATTCAAATTTCATGATAACTAAAATATTTTATTACATAATAAAATATTTTACGTTTCACACACAACTATGTGGTTAATTTCCATATTGTAATGAAAAATATGTTATTTTGATTATAATTTTAATGTAATATATTCGAAATTTGATTGACACTTGTCTCTACAAAAATAATAATCTAGAATTCTTTTCCGCATTCATTTTTTTTTTACAAATATATTTTATTTTTGGGACTGTGTAAACGTCAACAATAATTATTTATATTATATTTCATTTACAACTACTAAACAGCATCTTAAACACTTTCACTATAACAAATAATATTTTCATTTATATATTTTACTTGTAAATGAAAGTAAATATACTATTTGTATTCCTTAAGGGATATTCTGACATTTTATATCTCTTTAACTTTCTTATACAAGTATCTACATACATTAATTTTTTTTGCTTTTTTTTATGAAATTTGATATTTTTTATTTGTTTTTGTATGTTTTAATAATAAATCTATTTATAAATTGTAGTCAATATGACGACATATTAATATTTGATATTTTAAAAGGCATCTTGTATCGTAAATGACCAAAAAAAAACAGATAATTACATAAATAACAATGAAAATTTACCTGAAACAACAATGAAGAATTTTTCTTATAATTATGTCCATTAAGTTATCAAAAATCTTTATATTTTTTTGTTTTTTTGTAAATAATCAAGTGTAAAATACATATAAGATTATTATGTATTTTTTTGGTATATAAAGGATAATGTCTTAGGATAAAACTAATTAGTTCAAGATGAATTCTTGGGTAAGTAACACTTAAAAAAAAAAATTTTAAATACGGATTTCATATCTTTAAAGAATTAAAATACGGATTTCATATTTTTAGTTAATTATAGTGATTTTATCGTTGAGCATAATTTGTATATGTAATAGTAAAAAAGATAATCGAATATCACAATCTACTTCATCATCATATCCAAAATATTTAATGGATAATGTTGAAAAATGTAAAATAATTAATAAATTTCCATGGTTAACAACAACATCAACTGATGAAAAAATATGTAAAAATTTTATGTTATCAAATGAATATTTTTGGGATGATGATTTAATGAAAACGTAAAGGAAAATATTATTATTTTTTAGATTTTATAATAATTATATATAATTTTTAAGAAACTATGAATCTGATGATATTGATTATGATAATCCGGATCAGCAACAGAATGAATTTACAAAAATTTTTATGAATGATAAACGTGGTATAATTGGTACAGGAATGGGTTGTGATTGTCAAATTAAGGTAAAAATATTTTTCTAATATAATTTGTGAAATATAATTTGTGAAATTATTGAAATAGATATAAAATTATTTTAAGAATTTTTCAAATTAAAAACGTTTATAAAAAGAAGAATTTATTTATAATCATTGAAAAAATTATATTTCAAAATTTATATGGAAATTTTTTCTATGAAATTAATCAATTTTGCATAAAAAAACTATATTTTATAAATTTATTTCAATTAATTCTCAATTCACCAAATTGAAAACTGAACATTTTTTATATTGAAATAATTAATTTTTAATAATATTTATAAATTTTCTTAATTTTATTACAGAATGATCTTATTGATTTAGGTTATCCACATTTTCCACGTTATTTATTTAATGCTGTTTGTCAAGATAATAGTATTGGTATTAATAGTAAAATACCACTTGATAAAAAATCACATGGACGACGTTGTTGGCGTGGTTCACAATGTAAACCAGTTGAATATAAAGTTTTAGTTTTAACACATCGTACAACTGAAGATTTAAATTCAATTAATGATCATTCATCATCATTATTACCAGATGTATTACGTCCAGATTGGAAATTTAAAACAGTAACTGTTGCAGCTGGTTGTTCTTGTTCACTTTAAAAATAATAATAATAAACTAGAAATTACTATATACGGTATATGTATATATTTCTAAAATATTTTAGAGAAATTGTAAAATGAAAATTATTGAACTGAAAAAAATATTATATAGAAAAAAAAGGGGATGCATTTGTAAAAATTCAAGAGAAAAAATATTATATTTAAAAAATAAATAAAATAAACTTGTCTCAAAATTTAAAAGCATTTTTTAATAAATAGAAATTGAAAATCTTTAAAATTTTCAACAAGAAAAATAATTTCAAATTTGAAATTATTGAACTTGTAATTTTCTGTTGAAAATTGATGAAATAAGTAATAAAATTTTATAGATAAAATGGAAAATTAATTCTCAATTTGTTAAATTAAAATTTCATTTTCATTTATAGTATGTCAGCATTCAGTCAATAAAAATCATTAACCACCACATTTTCCAATATCCTGGTACTGAGAAGATTTTAATATTAAATTTATAAAAAATTCTGGATTTAACTAACCAGCATACAGCATCATAACTCGAACTTATTATCAATTTCATTTTTCCAATTAAGTTTTAAATTAAATACTCACTTATTTTCACCTAGTCCCAATCCCAATCTATTCATATTTTTACTATAAATTTGATCTTAATTTAAATTTTGGTAAATGTGGCCAAAATAATAAAAATTATTTTCCAAGCTTCAAGTATTCTAAATTCTAATCAAATATTGTGTGCATATTTTTCTTCTATCAAAAATTTATCCAAATAATTGTTAGTAGCTTATCTTTCATTGAATTTGAGAATTTGTGTCTGTAATGCAAAACTCAAATTCAGTAAGGAATAAAAAATAAAAAAAAAATTGTAATTAAATGCAGACCAGCATAATATTATACATAAGAAAATGGTTGGTTATGGTTATACATTATGGTTAACCCTAATTTATTGTTGAAAATTGGAAAAATAATTATTGTTCTTTGTTGATATTCACAATGTTTTTGGTATAACTTAAAATTTAAAAAAAAAACTATTTAAAATTTAAGATTTTTTTAAAAGTATAACACATACTTTTGTTTAGAAAAGTATGTGTTATACTTTTTAAAAAATCAAAGAAAAGATAAATTGTGTCTGAAATCATTCTTTAAAAATTCGTAAAAAAAAATATTTATCATTTATTAATATCATTTATTCGGCATACACCTGATTCTGTTTTTTCGCGGTAGAAACGTTCCAGATGAAACCGTGCAAAAAAAACCGTGTATAAAAAGACATGAAGTGCATAGGAAGTAAATTATAAAGGGGAATTCCCTAACTAAATTTCTAAAAGATTACGGTTAATAAAAATATTTTTCAATAAAATTTCAATCAAATAGCTTTTTTTAATCGTGTTAAAGCGAATGAAATCGTGTAAAAAACGTATCAATTTTTTTTTAGTCCGTGTTAAATCAAAATCACCGTGTAAAAAACGTTAAATCAAAATCACCGTGTCCGTGTTAAATCAAAATCACCGTGTAAAAAAAGCCCGTGTAAAAGCAGAATTGGGCGTATTAACAATTTTAATTTTCGTTACTTAATAGCCAATAATTTTTATTTAATCTACAATTTAAATATATTTTGTAAATGTTTTAAATCCATTTTTTATAATATATTAAAATTTTAATTTCTATTTATACCAAAATGCAATAAAAATGTATATATACATATTTTGTATCTTAAGAATAGATTTCAATTTGCCGACAAAATAAACTTTTCTCTTTAATACACGGCTATGCCATTATATTAAAAATAATAGCCACTAAAGTTAGATTATTTCTTTTTTTAAAAAAACCTCATAGGAATTGGAGACAAAAATCTATTACAAACCATAGAACAACAAATTTAGCAAATTTTCAATTTAATATCTAGATAAATATGTCTATAACTTTCATTAAAGTTGGGTGCACAAAAAAAAATCATTTTATAACAAAATTTTAAGAATGTCATTTCTTCAAGAAAATAATTTCTTCCTCACAAGATTCAAAATTCCTATAGGAAATATCTGAATTAAGGAATACGAATCCTCTGAACTATTATAAAATATTTTACAATATGTATTAACAAACTTCGAAATTTCTAAATGAATTTTTGTAATTTTTTTAAAAATAAAAATAAGTAAGTTTTTTTTCAGTTAAAATATTTTTTGTAATTCACTTGATTTCCTTTACTTAGAACCCAAAAAATAGTAAAAAAATTTCTTCTGATAAAACTTAACTATTTCTTTGTATTTTTTGTACAATTTACGTTTTCCACAGAGAAATAGAAAAATAAATACAAAACAAAAAAACTAAACAACTAAAAAAGATATTTTAATATTTAGCAAAGAAAATTAACAAAATAAATGTGAATCTTTTAGACAATTTATATTTTCCATTTTGCTCATATATTTTGCGAATATGTATACTAAGGAAATAAAAGGATTTAGAAAATAACCATAAATTGAGTATAAATAAAATAAGTTAAACCCTAAAATAATAATAATAAATATAAAACTCTTGCACTTCTATTGCACTGGATTGCATCATTTTGGCCTTTAAATATTCGAAAAAATCTCTTAAATTTTATTCTTTAATATATTTTATAAAAATAAAAATGGTTTTAAGGAATCGATTGTTATAAAATTTATTCATTTGAAAATTTCTTTATTTAAAATTGAAAGTATATTTATTAAAAAAGGATACAAAAAGGACAAATATTTATCATATAATTTTATTGAGATTAATTTCTAAAATTCGTTAAACCATAAAAAAATTATATTATGGTGGACAGTTTTAAATGATGGTTAACTGGTAATAGAGTTGTAAGTCCACAAGGATATTTTATTTGTATTTGCAGGATATTTTAAAGTTTCAAATTAATAATAAATATTAATTGTGTTATGAAGTGTTATCGAAAAAAAAAGGATTGGTTCTGGAAAAATATAAATTAAGAACTTTTATAAAAATATGAATGAAAGTACTATTTTTTGTAAGTCCTCTGCAGTTTAGCTTACATTTATCCAACAACTTTTCAATAAAAAATTACATTCCAATGTATCACGATTCAATTTGACATTATCTGTAATATTGATAAAAGTAATATCTTAAAATCTAAACTAATACAAACAATCCTTCGGTATACTTCAATCTGTTAAAAATTATCCTTCCATATATGTATTTGTATATATATGTTCTTAAAAAATATCACCTTTTTTGTTACTTCTTTACTGTATCTACAGCTTATTTCAGTTTAGTACATCGATCTAAATCATTGCAGTTAATTTTGATATATTTAACAGATTCATGTAATTTTTCATTCCTTTAAATTACATTTTATTTATATTCACATTTTATCTTTAAGTTTTTTAGATTTTTTTTCCTTCATAAAATTTAGTAACTAATATTATGCAATTTTTTACACAAAGTATACTTCTTATAAGTAAAATATATGTATGTACTAAAGAATCTTTTAATAAAACATTTCATATCCATATGTTAAAAAAAGCTAAACTATCTATGTAGTTTTGAATAATTTTCAAATTTTCCGTAAAAAGGATATTCTGAAAGGAAAATATAAATTTTAAAAATGTTGAAGTAAAAATTTTTTGATATTATAATATTTAATAAGAATTTCATTTATTCTCAAATTATGATACAATTTTTGTTTGCTATGTTAATTAGTGTATAACCATATCCGAGTGTAGGCAACATAAATCTATCTTTAGGATAATCTTCGGTAAATAAATCTATCTCTAGGATAATTTTCGGGTTGTTTCGTACTTGTTTTAAAAGATTCTAGAATTCTTGGAAAATTTGAGTTTTCTTTAGTTTTTTTTTTAACTAAAAATAGGATATACTCGTACCACAATTTCATGATATGATTCAATACTTAAGAATCTCTCACTCAATGATTCAATCCATCTATCTAAGCATCTAGGGTAACCAAAGAAAATAAATAATAATTTTTATATTAATAGGTTTTTTTTATTAAGGATATCCTTTTGTTGGAAGTTCAATAATAGATATTTTTTAATACTATAATTTTAAATAACTTATTTTACTGACAATTTTAAAATTATTAATTGAAAAAAATTCATATAACTCTAAATTTTTAATGATGCTAAAATATAAATAAAATTCTTATAAGTACAATAAATATTAATTAAAATAGTTTATTACAACTTAATTAGTTAAAATATATAATAACCTTTCTTCTCTATGAGTTTTTAAATATTCTTAATTATTTCATCCCTTTTTTTCTGTAAAATTCAGAATAATTTCATTAAAATACAAGGAATGGAATATAATAAGATATTAATAATCGTCAAAGACGAGTATTTTTCGTACAACAATGATTTTCAAATTCTTTACAAATGCAAGTAAATGTCCTTTAAATAATCTTGATTTAAATGAAAAGGATAAAATTTGCAAAATGCATTTAAATTTTGAATATCAAATTCAATAAAATATATACACAATTCTATAAAATATTTTATGATGTACTATATATTTTATCTACTGTAGGGTTTCTTAGTTAAGTTCATAAAATATTTGAAATGACAATTATTATGTTCTTGTGCATTTCAACAATAATATTCATTTTGATGAATTAAATTCATAGTTTAGAAAATGAAAATTTAATTAAATGAATTTTGTGTAAATTTATAAATGATATTTTTCGTATTTATGACTAAAATATTTTTAATTATTGTTAATAATTAATGATTTTATGATTCATTTAATATAAAGAGCTTTGCTTCTCTGGAAATTCTTTTTGGAAGACTTCTTTGTATAAATTTAAATTTGTATTAAACAAAAATGGCAGTAGGATATATGACTGAATTTTTTATGTTATATTTCATAAAAATATTAACATAAAATGACATAAAAATTATTTTAATTGACTTTTATGCTCACATTAAACTTCACATTAAAATTCGGTCTAGACGCAAATGAAATTATTTTATACCAAGTAAATTATATGTTCAGATTTTTGAATTCATTCCTATTGAAAATATTTATCTTTAACTGAATTATTACGAATTTATCTACTTTAAAAAAAAAAAACCAAAGATTTTTTTGATGTAGAACAGGAAATAATTCTACAAATTTTCTGACCCAATTTTGAATCATTTCTTCTTGAAATTTTTTAATATTATTTCAGTATATATTTTATAAAGTATTTATTATTACCCAAATATAAAATATAAATAACTGAACCATTTCGAATAATAACACATTTTGTAATATTATTTTTTTTTACACTCTGAATAATTCTGTCTTATTCCTAAAATATATTTAAATAACACCAAAATGATTTATAATAGTAAATTTTATTTATAGCTTGCCAAATCCTTAAAACGATTTTCATATTACAAAAAATAAAAAATAAAAAGTTATTACTATTTTTCGATTTTCAAAAAGTCCTAAATTTCAAATATTCTGGCACAAAATAAAAATTGTTTTATCTAATCTCAATGGAATGAATTTTCAAATTTAAATATTCTACACAGAACTTTAAACAAGAAAATATTAAAAAGAATTTCTATAATTTATGTATAAAGCGTATATGTATTTGAAAAATTGTTGTAAAATAATTTTAGAATAAGAAGAGTCAATCTATTTTCGTCATTTTCACCAGATTGTAAATTGTATATTTAAAGAGTGAAGAAAATTTAATTTAAGGAAAATGGGTTAGTTCATTTCTGGTCTACTAAAGCTTAATATTCGAATAGAGATCCTAATGTATGATCGACAATATTTAATATTTTTAGCCTTTCCCGGATATCCTTATTTCTCTATTGTTGTAACTTAAAAATTCTGGAAAATTAATTTTTATGATATACGAAATTATGGAAAGGACATTGGTTTTATTTTAGCATTGATTGAGTCGGATACTGAACTTACCATAAATAATTAAAGTATGTTTAGTACATTCAAATTCTATTTTATGTTTGGATGATTTATATAGTAATTTCAAAATATAATTCCATTTAATTATAAATATGATTGCATTTAAAATAAAAATTTCTATTACATCTTAGAGAGTTTATATGTACTACAGATTTCTATTAATTTATATGAAATATGCGGTGTAAAACATTAAAAATTAATATTTACAAACAATTTCCAATAAATTGCTATCGAGAATTTTGATGTATGTTTAAAAATAATAAAATTTTCTAATAGAAATTATTTATTGTTTACAGCTTTTAATTAAATCCACCCACAACTAAACATAATAGCAAATATTTATATATTAAGAGATATTTAAAGGATTATTCCTTTAAAAAAATGTATACATATATATGTGATATAATTCTTTCAAAAACCAACAGTTGCCAAGAAATAAGTTTAGGCATAGAGTATACCTGTACTATAAAAATTATGTCTATAAAATATTTCTTTTATTTGTATTTATTTATAATTTAATTTCTTGAACATAATTCCTGTCACATAAAGAAATTAATACAAATACAGTGAGTTTAAAGAATTTTCGAAAAACCTTTAGATTAATATAACAAATTCTAAAAATATAAAAATCTATATTTCAATATTTTAAAGAAAAGAAATATTTAAAGTAAAGTGAAAATGAAATGTTTATAAACTAACTTTTCTGATATTTAATATTATAGTAACACTAAAATGCCTTACAGTTTTATTGGAATATTTGTTTTAGATTGATTAAAAACTAATCTTTACCTTTTTAGGTAATTTATTTGAGCTAATTTTCCTAGGAGAATAAATTCAAAATTAATTTTTGCAGCTAATTATTTGAATCTTATTTTTTTTTACATATCATGTACTTCGTTCCATTGTAATATTAGATTTTTAATGAAATTCTAGTATCATACCCAATACCTAAACTTTCTGGTAGACTCCTCGATTGTTAAGGTATCTGGTTGATGAAATCTTTTTCCTTGTTTACATTAAAAAATAAATAGTGAATCAAGATAAGAAAGAAAATTTTCTGCTATCGGGTCAATGGCAAATCTGTAATTAAACAAATAGTCGAAAATCCTAATTATCTTCTACAGCAATTATTTCTACGATCATATTAAGATTAAGTGATTACGTATTTTTCTACCAAATTATTTCTTAAATCGATGATTCGTTATCCATATTTTTAAGTCCATTCAAATATTCTGTTGTTCAATTCCTACACTAGATCATTCAATTTTAATATTCATATATGTATTCCTATATGACAGATAAAATATAATTCTTATACGTACATCAATTACGTCTAGCTCTAGGGAATATATAAAATGCAATTTTATTGTTTTGTGATCTAAAAGTAAAGATTTTTTTTTTTTGATTTTATTGGCGTGCACTAAAATACGATATATACATTTTTATGTTAAAATTTTAAATCTACAAAGAATGTATAATAGTCAAAGTATGTCGAGTTCTTGTTCAGGTTTTTACAAATACATAAAAATACAATTTACATTAGCTTTAAAATAGAACAAAAACTTTAAAATAGAACAAAATAAAAACTATAGGAAATATTTTCAGGGAAATCAACGACTTTTAGAGTGATTTTTTTTTTAATACCTCTTTTTTTAACATACTTGAAAATATACTGAATAATATGCAGATAAAAAGATTTTATCAATTGAACAGAAATAATAAAAATTGTATATATTTTAGTTCGAAATTCAATTTTTAATTCTATAGAGAAATGAATCAATTGTACTGTGTTCTATAAATTTTTCACAAAAAATGAAAATCTAGGTCTTATTATTATCCTATAAGTATTTAAGCGAAAATAAAAGCATTAAATATGTGCATATTTTTATTGTACTATATTTTTTTTTTAAAAATAATTAATGCATTTTATTTTTTATGCCATCAATTTTAGTAACAAGATTTATAGACATAAATTATGTTGCGGTTTACATATATAGATTGGCCTTTAATGTATTTTTCTTTATACTGAATTATGTTATCCTGATATTATATTCTCCTGATTGTTTACAGTTTTTAAGACTTTTATAACAAATATATTAAAACTACTAACAGTGAAAATGAAATTATCACTATCTTTATCTGCTGTGGAACTTTTTCTAATCTGCTGTGGAACTTTTTCTAAATACGATATTTACATTCTTTGACATTTTGAGATAAGTTCTGATTTACAATACTAAACTTACCAATAAAAAGTGTAAAAGGGATACATATTTTTAATTCTGTTGTGATTGTTAAATATTATTCTACTCTCAAGAGTTGAGGATTTCACAAGCATTTCATTATTATTTAAATTCGAATTTTCGTACTTTTGAACTGCTGAAATTTTGTAATTATGTAGATATCGTGTTTTGGAAAAATTTCACAGAATATTGTTCCATCACAATTGTTTATGTTATTAGTAAACAATTGTGATGGAATTATTAGTAAATGGCATAATATCGATATGAATTACAATCAGTTACTATTAAACCTGCATCGCGAAAAATATATTGGTTATAAGGTATACGTTAAAAATTTAAAAAAAAAAAATCTTGAAAATAAGGTTTTATTTTTACTTTAATATTGAGAAAAATTCAAAAATTTTCAAACGAAACAAACATATAAAAATAATTAAAATTTATGTTTTAAACGTACATGAATGATATTCATTTTATACATTATCTAAAATATTGTTTCCATAGGATTAAAATGTTTTAAGGATGTTATTCGTTGATAATATGTAATAAAAAAAAATTATTTTAAATGATGACAAATTTTGAATCATTCATGAATTTGATTGATGGTTTGAAAGATGGGCTATAAAATAAAACGTGTACATAAACCCAAAAATAGAATCTACATCAATCATTTTGGTAGTCTATTAATTTAATCACTTAAAACACAAAGCAATTTTTTTTACTGTTTTGTGGATTTTAGCATTTTCTATCTACCACATTTTGTAAAGTGTAATTTATATCTTATGTGTAGGATTGAAGTAATTATATTTTTATCATATAGAATTGAAAAAAAAACATAATAAAAAGCACGCAAAAATGAACAGACAGAAAATTATTTCTGTATACCAAAAAAAATCTAATTACAAAAGTAAAATGGTTTTAAAATAATTTTTAGTCAAAAATTTTAAAATTTGATGATAAATTGTGATTTAAATAATTTAGTAAATTTTATTTTAATTTTTATATGCTACATTAATGAATGACGTCAATAGTTTGTATTCCATTTACTGGAAGACTAAATTTATATTTATGTTAATTAAGATGAGTTACAAATAGTAAATTATATTCAATTTTATAATTGAATTACGCATATAAGTTACAATAATTTCAATATAAATAGTTAGGTTGTAAATAATTATTTACAATATAACTAAGTTAATTATTTAAGAACTATTTCAAAAGTTTTAATTTATTTTAGTAATCTAAATTGAATTATGATAAATTTTCATATTTTGTAATAAGATGTGTTGTATTCTGCGCTTCACATAAACATAATTAATAACTTGTGCAGTGACATTTTAATATAATATTGATTTATTGTTAAATTTTCTTCATGTCATTTGGCTTGGTGAACTTAATGTAGAAATCGATTGAGCCAATTTCTACATTAAGTTCACCAAGACAAATGACATGAACAAAGATGTATTTATTGGGTTAGATTTAAACAATGTTGAAACCAATACGTTCAGGATAGGAAAATTTGTGCCAACAAAAGTGTTTTTACATGAGTCAGTAGTATAATATTTATTAAGTACTATTATTTGTATTATTTACATAATGTACAATATTCCATATTTTTTAATCCTCTTTTCCTAGAAATGTTTTTCCAAAATGTCTGGAACAAAATTATAAAAATTGGAATAATTTCAGCGATTTTTCATTTAGTGTTATATTATATAATAAATATTCTTATTACTTTTAATTATAATTAATAATTTCTATGTTAGAAATTTGGAGAAATATTAAAATGACGTACCAAATCATCAAATTTGATGTGCCATTTTCGAAACTAATGATGATTTAAGGAAATTTACTAAAAAAATACAGTTTTAAATTTTAATTTTTTATTAATATCTTATGGTTTATTTCCTTACAATAATGTAAAAGTAGAACAAATTTGTTTAATCAAAATGAATATAAATCTTGTGGCAGATTCAAATTTAGTTTACTTCTAATTATACAACACTTTCATTACTTTCATTACTATATTTTTACTATATTTTAATCTATTCATTTTTATTTTAAAGTTTGGCAGTTTAGCATTTCTACGGAGATGATTTTTTTATTTTGGTAAAAAGTTTTCTTATAAATAATATGTTTTTTGGGGTGCAATTTTACTATTTATGGACTTTTATTTTGATTAAAAATCTCATACCATATACATATTTATATTTTAATATTTGGAAAGTTCATATTTACGGCGGATACTATCATTTGGTAACAGGATATTTTTGCTGTTTTGTAGTAAAAAAATATATACATGATTTGCTTAAATTATTTGGAAAACTTTTAAATCTGTTAAACTTAATTATCATTAAAGTCTTTAGATATTGGGAATTTGTTAATAATTAAAAGTTTAGCAAAAATTAGAAAAAGTACTAAATTTAAAATGAATTATTAATTTTTTTATTTTAAAATTATACATTTTAAATATATCATTGAAAATTAAGAAGTTAACACTTAAAAAAATACTATAAATTTAAATTTTCTTTAAAAAAATAAAATTCTTAATAGAAATAATCTAAAATTCGAAAATTGCGAATATTACCAAGGAAAAGGAATTATACAAATACTTAAATGTCTAAAATATTTCCTATAGATATTTTAAACGGATTAAGGGCTTCTTCAATATTAAGCGTTAAATTTAATTATTGAATTATGTTTCAATAATTCAATTTAATCCTTAGTATTTCTTAGTATTTCTTACAATGTACTACGTATATATACATATATATAAAAAATGAAGGACGTACGTATAATTTCCCACATAAAATGATAAAGTGCTCTTCATTGTAACAATAATTTTGAAGTACATTCTTTAAAAAAAAATGTTGTTATTTACAGACATTATTCAACAGTATGAAATGAAAAATTCTTCTCATATTTATTCACACTATGTGAATCAATATGTATACATATACGTTATACTTGCAGATAATATATTTGAAACCATAACTGACCATATAATTGTACAATAGAGACAAAAATTAAGAATAAGGAAATAAAAACAACAGAAAATTATGTAACTTTCGGATCTGTAGTGTTATAAAAAAAGAGATAAATTTAAAATATTTTATGAACAGCAAAATAAATATATTTTGTATATTTTTTTTTTTGCTATTTCATTGAAATGTTTATGTTTTGAAAGAAGTCTTTTGCAGAGCTTATCCACAATATATTTTATAAAAATTTTTGTTTTTTATTTTTATAACTTTAATAACTTTAAATAAAATTAAGTAATAATCTAATAAAATTTAATTTTTGTTGTTAATATTTGATAATTTGCACTTTATTCCGGATAGTCAATACTATTTTTTTAATGAATCTAAAAATCTTATGTTATCGAAATTGATTAAACAAATGAAGCAATATTTCATCAATTTGATAAATTTTCGGAATTATTGATAATCTTTTACATAATGGAAAGAGTAATTAATTTAAATTTTAATTCAAAATATCTAAATTTTACTATATTAAGTAATAATCTACGAAAGGTTAACATTTGTGCCGTTTTTTGGCGTTTTTTTTGAAAATATTAAAATCGTCGTAAAAATAGATAACAACGAATTAAGATCAGAAGGACATAACCCTAGATAATTAATTTCACTTTTTTTTTTATATAAATTTGAAAATATGTATCTAAAAAGCACCCTTATTTATTAGGATAACAAAATCACAATTAACCCTGGAAACAGGGTTAATAACATAAAAATATCATTTTGGTTTTACAAAATTAAATTATAGATTCCTATGAAAAGATAAATGAATATATTTGAATATAAAATTTAAATATTTTTAATTATTAAGAATTTATTGAAGATTTTTTATATATTCTGTAATTATTACAAAACTGACTTACTTTTATTTTATCTAAGCCTAATAATCTATATATGTATATATATTATAGCATAATAAACATAGGACTTCTGCATTTATTTTCGATATTAAAAAGATTTAATATCGATTACCTAGATTTCCATTAAAAATATATTTTTTATGTAAATTTAAAAACAGAATATCTGTTGGGAATTTTTTATTTTAAATTGAACTGTCAGAAAATATATATGTATGTATACAAAGATATTATGCTGAAAATTAAGGATACGCCAGGGATCTTTAATTTTTATTAAATGTATATCTTGTTAGAGTAAAAGTAGTTTTAATGATAGTATATTAAAAATTATATATAATTAAATGCATAGTAATATAATTTTAATATTTTAAATTGGTAATAAAATATATAAACTATCAAATTGGGAATTAAATAACAAAATTGAACAAATATCGTAAAATTTAATATTTTTATTTAATGATTCCGAAACTAAGAAAAATATTTATAAAATCTGAAAATAATATTGGAAATTGTTATATACGCTATAAAATAATATTCGAATTAGCAGAAAATAATAAAATATTTGACATGAAATTTTCAGATGACATGAAATAACTGCATCTAGGTCAACGAATGAGTATGGAATATATGACCGAAACTGAACAAATTTACGAATGTTAAGCCGAGAGAAATTGCAAACAAGGAATCTATTAAAAAAGTTATTAGAAAAAGCAAATGGATCGGTTCTATTGACAAGACAATTTTTGAGAACATACATAACTCAAATCGAATTTTTTAAGAAACAGAATTATTTCATAAAACAAGACAAAGACCAAATTATAAAACATGAAGCTTAGTTAAGAAAATTTAAAGACTATAGCGTATTTAACAGTATTTAATAGAATGAAATTAATATGCCACCTCCTTTTTCTCTCTATGTCCGAATAACTAAAGTGAAAAAATGATACAAATTAATATTTTATTAAATTATTTGTATTCTGTTAAATTAAATTATATTCGAAAGTTTATAAATAAATTCAAATTGAATTTCTCTAAAGGATACTCTAATATCCTACAAATATTATTTAAAAAAAAAAAACTTAACTATTATTATATCTTTAATCTCCTAACTATTTTAATGAACTAAAAAATACTTGCATAATCAGTATGGTCTGGTGACAAGTAAAAATTAACATTTATATAAATATTCTTTTGTACTGTCATAGCAGAGTATATTTTTTTTATAAATCATCTATGTACATATATGAAATTATCTTGTTAGCATATATAACTACATTAAGTTTTCATAAATATATATTAAATTTTGTAGTTTTGTTAGGTCCATAGAATAATAATTCTGCTTATAAATGTAGATCTTTATTATTAATATACAAAAAATAAAAACATAACAAAATAAGGTGTTAAAGACATTTGCATTTTAGAAGCACAAAAATAATTTAAATTTAATTACATTAATTTATATTTTTTTATTTATTCTGAGGATAAAATTGAACTTGAAACATTATTTTGACTTTAGAAATATATCAACAAAATATTTAATAAATTCATATTATTATTAACATTGTTTAGTTTTTGGATTAGTTTAATTTTAAATAACATTTATTATGTTTAAATTTTATGAAAAATTGTTATCCTTGTGTTGGGATTTAACTAAAGCAAACTATCTATTGCTTTTACCAAATTTTTGAAAAAGTATAACTAATACTTCTAAAAATATATAAATATATATGTAATAAGTTTTTCAAAATTATTGATTAAGATTATTTTAAGATTGTTTTTAGTAAATGATCATAAATTTTTTATATATTTTATATTTTAAAAACTGAAAAAACCTAATTTTTATTCTCAATAAATAAACATTATAATAATATTATAAATATTATTTTACGATATAGCTGCTATCTCATCATTTCTTATAAAAATCCTTTTTAAAAAGGATATAAAATTTTTCGTAATAAATTTAATCGTTACATTTTTTTTTATATATTCGACATACTTTTACAAAGGTAAAATTTTTATTGCAATATAAAAAAAAAAATTGCTTTCAGGAAGTTTAACATTTTTTATATTTTATGTTTTTTATATGGTAAAATTCAAGAATCTAAATTTTAGATTCTTGAATTTTACCATATAAAAAAATCGTTAAATATATATTTTCATATTTGGAGCTAAAGTAAAATTAATTTAATAAACACCAGTGAACTTGACTAAACTTCATTATTGTCTTACATATTAGTAGTGCTTCATTGTTATCTTTTCAATTATTGTTAAAAATTTACTAATTTTTTGGTATATTTTAAGATTGTTTTTAGTAAATTTTAAGATTGTTTATTTATTATATTAATTTTTAAAATTGTCACATAATATTTTCTTTATAAAAAATTATTTTCGAAGAATTTTCCATTAAATTTATAAAATAAAGCTTTATGTAACTTTCTATAAAATAAAATTGTTCATCATCTTAAGTTGTATTACAATGACATAAAAAAATGTAAACTTCAAAACAATGCCAATGCATGCAATATTAAACATAAATAACATAAATAATTTTCTATTGATAAAGATTTTTTCATACAAATTCTATAAAGGAAAATTAAAGATACCAGGAAAATGACAAAATTTTACGTTATGTTTTTATTTAACAAAGAAATTGAAAAATTTAGTTCTGTTCTGGTAAACCAACATTTCTAAAAGCTTTACAATAATTTTTTGGTACTTATTTTACTTCATTTTTAATTGTAATATATTTTGAATAAACTATAAAAAAAAAATTCATAATTTCACTGATAATAACTTGACTCAAATTATGTTATTAAGTTTTATATGTTCAATAACTTTTATTGAAATATTTAAGAATAATTACAACTGGAAAAAGATATTAAAATTTTGTAAAAAAACAAGGTAAACAATGACAGGTATTTTAATATAGAGAAAATATTATTTAAATAAATTCATATACTTATTATTTACTACAACTAAAATAAAAAATATTGGTAAAGATATAAAAATACCATCTCAATTTTATATATATAATTTGTTTAAGTTTTCTAATAGCCTTCCAATGGAATACGAAATCAGCCAGCTAATATTTAAATATTATTTTACCTAAAAACCGGTTAAAATTTCAGATTAAATTAAACTTTAATATAATCATTTTTAGCCAAGCTTATACTTGAAATTCGTTTTGAAAAAAAAAATTAAATTAAAATCATTTTTGTCAAAGCAATTTTATACTCATCCATCGTGATAATGGTGTAAGGTACTTTACAAAATAAAATTCAAAAACAAGCCTTAAAATGCTAATACATATTATGTAAATTTTAAACGTAGATTTTCATTTCAAGTTTTTTGTGAATTAATTCCGTGTATATGTCTAATTTAATATCGTATCTGTTTTACTGCGCTTTTGAATATTTTTGGGAAATATGTTAATTACTAGTAAAATTTTCTTACTTTAAATTAGGTCAATCATCAAATATGCAATTTAATAGTGAAATTTTATATTATGCTCTTTAGTACAAAGAAAAATTATTTTTGGTAAATTTTTTCTGTTAAAAATCCAATTATATTAAACTCTATCTTGTTTTAAAGAATATTTTTTTTACTTTTTGTGCAAGCTGGACATTCATTAATGTCAGAAGTAAAAAAAACTTTTGAGATTTGTTGGAAAAGGAGATTGTTAAATCTTTTAACAAAGTTTTTACGATTTGGAGATACAATTTCAAACAAAGTTTATTTCAATTTATTTAAATTAAATATTCGCTCTTTAATTTTTTTCAGCTTTATAATTTTTTAATGTACAAGTGTGTTCCTAAGCTTAGGTTTTATCTTGCTTGTAATTTGATGAGAAATTCAATAAAATCCAGATTTTGTTATGTTTTTTTTTTTTGAGTATTTTATTGGTTAAATAAAATTATACAATTTTTTTATGCGATTTTGAAATTATGCGTTGCCAATTTTTTTTTTTTGTTTATGTAATTTTGAAGTTATACAGTGCGAATTTGTTTTTTAAATATTGGTATTTCCCGTGAAAATCCCTATTGTAAATTTTCTGAGGAACATATCTATCGCATAAAAAGAGAATTAGTTATACATCTGTTTAATCAGAAAATTTAAATTAGCTCGAAAAATCTGGACCACAAAAAATATAATTTATGTTACATCTTAAATTTTGTAAACCAGTATAAACTTCAAAACAAATACAGTCACAACAAACTTGAACAGGACACCTTACGGAGCTGAAGCATAAAATGATAAATGAATGTGGTGTACAATGGTTGAGATAAAATAAAATGTTATATATATATATATATATATATATATATATATATATATATATATATATATATATATATATATATATATATATATATATATATATATATATATATATATATATATATATATATATATATATATATATATATATATATATGCAATAAGGATATCAGGATTTTTATATCTGACAAACTTTATGCCGTATTTTACTTATATTCCTTTCAATATAACTGTTATTAAATTTAAAAATAAATATAATATAGATAAATATAACATATTCCCGGTTGGAAGTGAAAGTTTTTAAACAAAATGTAACATTTTGTTGCTCACTAAATTACAAGATCGCAACAGGAAATATAAAATTTGCGGATTACATTATACATAACTTTCTGAGGTATAAAATTAAACTAAATTTTCTTGATTCAAATAGAGAGTATGTATATGTATATCAATTGAAATGGATTATATTTCATAAAAAATTGTTTTGCTTGTATTCAAATTATAAGGTCTTAGAAAGTAATATTTATTGTAAATCTGAAGCTTTTATTAATATTGTTGCTTATAATAATATTAATTTAAATTTAGTTAAATTAGAATTTATTTAATATAATTATAAACTATAGCAAATATGTAAGATTACAAAATATAATTTTCAGTATGAATACATAAATAAACTTAAAGGCTTTTATAAAAATATTTTGTCATAACAGCAACAAATACAAGAAAACTTAAGAAAATTTGTTAGTAGTGAGCTAAACATTACACTCAATAAATTGCATGTTATTGACAAAAACCAAATACTTTGAATTTTATCATTTCTATATTGCCTAATTAAAATAAAAGAACATATGTACATATCAAGAAACTTTGATCGTTTGCCTGACTAAAATAAGAGAACATCCTTTATTATTCACTTTAATTCATATATGTTTTGTTTATTTCGTAAAAAATACGAAATAAGCAATTCATTTTTTTCCCTGCTAGTTCAGCCATCGATGAGCCATTGCTTCCTCAACAATTTTCCTCCACACGTCCCTCTGTGATGCTAATGTTCGCCAATTTCTTACACTAATTTTCCTTAAATCTTCCTCTGCCGCTTCTACCGATATCTACTTAGGTCTATCTCTTCTTCGATTTCCATCTGGATATTTCATAAAAATTGCTTTCACAACTCTATTTTCCGACATCCTTATTATATGACCCAGCCATCTTAATCTCTGTGCTTTGATAAATCGCATAATATTTCGATGGTCAACAAGGTCATCTAATTCATCCTTATCCTCATCATGTTGCACACAATTAATATTGGGTTGATTAAAGTGAGCACAAATGTACAACATGAGTGCGCCTTTTTTTGTTAATCTAAATGTTATTTTCTGCAACAAATTTCAGATATTAAAAACTTTCAGTCGAGACAAGTAGATCTAATTTTTTCATTAGATTGGCATAATTTAAAGATTATGATACAATGCTTAATTGTGATACAATGCTTAATAACGTAATAAATTTTCTAATTTTCTGTCGTTTTAATTTGTATGTGCCACAAAACGCCAACAAAGGGATCAATAACAGTCTGCCATGGTTTGGAATATTAAAAGTAAAGCATTGCGTAAATATCTTAAATATAAAAACGTCATTGATTATATTAATTTTGTAAATTTATTTACTACTCAAAAAGTAGATGATTACTTACAAAACTTATGTTGAAGATATGTATTTTAGGCTTATTGATAATCCTAAATTATTTTGGAAATTTGTTAATTCCAAAAGAAATTCCGACGAATTCTCTCTTCCATGAGTTCCAATGGTCTTCCATGAGTTCCACGTTGTAGATAGCCTCTAATTTATTCAGAATATATGAACAATGTATGGCAAGTTTGAAACTAGTAATCTCTTCCAAATATTAGACATATTCCAAATAACAAAACTAAGTTAAAATTTCAACTTCAAAACATAATTTAAAAAATTTTAATATTAGGTTGTTGAATTAAACTAAAATTGCTGAAACTAAAATAGTTATTAATGTTATAATTACTGTTTTTATAATTATTGGTAAAATCATTCGTAAGCTTCTGTACTTAGTTAATAATACTTTTACTATGGATTTTATAGCTAGTTAATTATAAGATTAATTCAAGTAAAATAATTAAATCTTGATAATAATCTATTATATTATATAGAATTAAATTTTTTTTCTACAATATTTTATATATTTTATATTATATTGTACATACTTTAAAACTACCAGATATTATTTTTGGATTGTGGAGTTTTGTATTCAATAATTTTTTCCATTACACAATATACTATCTCTATTATCTTGTTTGCTATTTAATATTTCGAATTAATTTGTGTGACTTTGTCAACGACCATACCACGTTGAAAACACCGGTTCTCGTCCGATCACCGAAGTTAAGCAACGTCGGGCGCGGTTAGTACTTAGATGGGGGACCGCTTGGGAACACCGCGTGTTGTTGATATATTTTTTCTTTCTATAAAAAATTGTAATATCTCAGTACATAGAAAATATTTTTTAGAAGTATAAAAATATTTGCATAGAAGATAATATTTTTAGAAGAATATTTTATATTATTAAACTTTAAAAAATCCAAATACTATTTTTGGATTGTGGAATTTTGTACTCAATGTTTGCCTCCTTTACACAGGTTACTATTTCTATTATTTTGTTTGTTATTTAATATTTCTAATTAATTTATGTGATTTTGTCAACGACCATACCACGTTGAAATCACCGGTTCTCGTTCTCGTCCGATCACCGAATC
>OZ010645.1:44360537-44370537 GCA_963932195.1 Empis livida
TTTCAATTATAGTATAAGTGAGATTTTTCCATAGATAAAACATATATTGGTACGCACATTCAAATGCTAAACTTTCAATTTTACACAAAACTGCAAAGTGACTTATGCCACTTTCAAAATAAACGACTCAATTATAGACTTTGACTATATAAATGGTGAAAAAATTTGTTGCAGTTACGAACAGCTGTCAGTCGTTTGGTTTTTTTCTGAAATTTATTTTATTTATTAGATTTATTTCAACAATAAAAATGAGATATTTTGATGACACTATTGGTTATTAAATTTTATTACACAGGACAAAAAAATTGCAGTTTTCTTAGTAAAATTTGGCCAGCTGTTCATCCTCAATTAGGTTTTTTTTATATTGCTGGCTAGTTTGTATTTTTTAGCCAGCAACTATAAAATAGCTAAAGTAGTAGTTTTACGTCAACATTGTAGAAAGATCTGAATTGTAAATAACTTTCTTATATATATATATTGAAAAAAGAATTGAAGTTAATCAATGTCGGTGTGATCAGTACGTAGCTTGGTAATACTGCGTGTTGTTGGAAAATTGTTTATTAAAATATTTTGTCAGTGACGAAATTACACAAACAAAATAATATATACAAGAATAAATATTGAAAAGAAGAAAACAACTGATTTTATATTATTGGTCAAAGTAAAAATATTTTCAGGATAATTAATTTACCCAGCTAAAATTAGCCGGGTACTACAAAAATTTATTTTAGACTCATTAGAGTGCTCCTCTCCACGGAAATCTTTAGTAAAAGGCGAAAGATTTATTCGACAATTGAAGAGAAGCCAGAGTAATTATTGCCTTTTATTTTGTTAATTTTATATGAATTTTTATACATTCCGACTGTGAGTTATAGTTCAGAATTGAAAAATATTTTTAGGTATCAAATTGGCGAGGTAAAATATATATATATAATCAGGAACCATATGTAATCTCAATTGTACCTATTGGATTGTCTTAAAAGTATAATTTTTTTAATAATTATATTAAAATAATTTCGGTTTCTAATATTAATTGTAAATAACATACTTGTTTATTGATTAAATATTCCAAAAATATAGTAATCTGTACAGCAAGCTTAACAATATTATGATAAAGCATAGAAGATTTTTTTGAATTAGTTCTTAAGAAATTTACATAATTCAATAATATGCGGGAAATGAAATATAACCTTAATTTTAGCAAATTATAAATTATACGAATATATAGGTAATCCCTTGTTTATATTACTTTATAAACAACAAGGTAATATCAAAAATATATATAATAAGTTATAAGGAACTTCCATACATATGTATTGTAATAATATAAATTATAGTCTTAAAATATTGAACTTTATTGAATAGTAATCAGTAACATGATAATCGCTGACAATATGGTTAAGAAATTATTTAAGTACCAAATTACTGGATTAAAGTTATTAAAACTTCAAATAAGAAATTTCCATTTGAAGTTGTAAATATATGGCAACTAAAGATTTTTTTTCATCGCAGCCTATGAAAAATACTATTGGATAGAAAAAAGAGAAGAAAATAACAATGCAGTAGATTGATTTAAAATTTAATGGTTGCATTATACAAAAAATCTTCTTCTAAAAATTTTTTCAAATATTGCCATACTATTGAAGAACGTTTTTTGATCTTAAAAGTTCAAAAGTGAAGACAATTAACACCAGATTATTTAACTAAACTTCTAGTTTACCCAAAAAGTGGAAAAATTTCAACAGAAAAAAAGAAGGACCTAATGGTATTGGTGCAATATATGCCGCCAGTGAACCACATGTTTTATAAGAATCTTTAAACAGATGTTATTTTTACTGAATCGGAAGAAGAATAGTTTTTCTATATATTTTCATTATTTTATAATTTTGTAAAAAGAATAATTTAATGAAAAATATAATTTTAAATTTCTTAAATAGTAAATAGATTTTGGAGTAATCCATTTTGTTTTATTAATTTCTCAAATGATGTAAAATGCCAAAGCGGCTTAACCCACAAAAAGTCCTTTTAATAACAGAAAACGGACCACAGGGATAAAATGTTTTATAGTAATTTTTAACGTGCAGAGTACGTTAAAAATTATGTAGAATTAGCTTTTCTATCATATCAAAAGCTTTATAAATAAATGTTTTAACAACATATGAAAATATCGTATGTTTTAAAATGCGATTTTCTCGATAAACATTTTTTGAGGGTGACTATGGTTTTGATACCCTCAAATATAACTATTTAATATAAAAAAAATTTAATCTTTAAAGATGTTTTTTGTCGGGACGGCGCGAACGCCATTCCCGGCTACCAAAAATTTCACGCACGAGTTATTCACATTAGGAATAATCGCGGAGGTCAAATCCACCGTAGTGCAATGGCAGATCCTCGCTCCGGTGGAACCGCCTTGTTGATCACGGTAACCCCTACGCCAGGTAAGTATGCTTTCTGCACATAACTGTAAACGTTTTATACAAACATTTACAATTCCGACTGTGAACTATAAAGTATAAAGAAATTGAAATGATTGTTAGATAAATTTCAATATTAATATTGAATTCTTGAATGTCAAATTATAGTTATTTTTTTTGCAATTTAATATAATTATGATATGTAAAATTAAAATTGTTATTGAAGAATATTATAAAAAGTTCAATTGTTTTATGTAAAACAAGTTGAATATAAATACTTTTCACTCACAAATGTATGAACATAGATCGAAAATTCAATGACATATTAAATAAGATTACTTAATTTCATTGGCTTTGGAGTCAGCAACACTTTTGTACATATACTATATTATAATTTCACTAATTTTATACTATGTTTTATATTATGTCATAGCAACTATTACCGGTCAAAATCTTTATTTATTTCTGTTTACTGTTTAGATCCAACAACTTACAAGTTCTTAGGTATACAAATTACAAAAAGCATCTAAAATCTAATAAAAATTAATATTGTATTACTCAATTAAGAAAATTAACTCATATGCAACTGACAATGATAGAATGTTTTAAAGTGCAATAATATAAAATATAAAAAATATTTTCTTTAACACTTTTTATAAAAAGAAAAAAGTATATCAACAACACGCGGTGTTCCCAAGCGGTCCCCCATCTAAGTACTAACCGCGCCCGACGTTGCTTAACTTCGGTGATCGGACGAGAACCGGTGTTTTCAACGTGGTATGGTCGTTGACAAAGTCACACAAATTAATTCGAAATATTAAATAGCAAACAAGATAATAGAGATAGTATATTATATTGCGTAATGTAAGAAATTATTGAATACAAAACTCCACAATCCAAAAATAATATTTGGATTTAAAAAAAAAAAAAAAATTTAATTCTATATAATATAATAGATTATTATCAAGATTTAATTATTTTACTTGAATTAATCTTATAATTAACTAACTATAAAATCCATAGTAAAAGTATATGCACATTATTAACTAAGTACCGAAGCATACCAATGATTTTACCAATAATTATAAAAACAGTAATAATAACATTAATAACAATTTTAGGGTAATTCCACAACCTAATATTAACTTTTTTAAATTATTTTTTAAAGTAGATATTTTAATTTGGTTTTATTATTTGGAAAATGCCTAATATCTGCGAGGGATTAATAGGTGTGAACTTACCGTACATTGTACTATGGAAAGAAGTTCTGAAGAAATTAGGCTATCTGCAACGATAAGTATTTGTGAATTCAATTTTAATTAAAATGAATTGTGTAGCAATTTGCAAATTTATAACTTCTGTTAAGAAGATCACGTCGGCTAATTCATTTCTCTTTATTACTTTAGTTAGATGAATGAGATTCAACCTATCTAAGTATGGTGGTAAAATTAGTTCAACCATTGAAATTGGCGTAATGAGTACCTAATGAAATTTTTCTAAATTATACAGAACGAGGCAAGTAAATATTCTAAATTAGGGCGAACGAGGCACGTAAATAATGCCTTAAATATATAAGGAACCGAAAAATCATTTGACCACCGTTTTATAACACGTCACATCGAATTTCCTGCAGTGCAATTTGAAAGTTTAATTTCTTATCAAAGTAAACACTCAAGTTTTTAAAGAATTCCGCTCCGGGAACAGCTTCAACTTTCAGCCTATAAGAAAAATTAATAGGAAAATGTTGTCACGAAAACGTCATTTTTGCACATTTACTAACATTAAGTTTAAGAAAATACATGTTACACCACACTGAAAACTTAAGTCATGTTGAACACCCCATTAAAACCTATCTAAATTATCGTCCTGTAGCTAAATTAATATGGACATATCATTTATGTCCATATTAATTTAGCTACAGGACGAAATCATAAATACTAATGGTCCCAAGTGGCTTGTGGTACCTCAGAATTAGTTTCAAAAGATTACGATATAGTTGTTCTAAATAGAATATAGTTGTTCTAAATAGAATAAGAATCAATCTACTTGATAAAGTAAAGTAGAAATCCCAGTTTTTTAGTTTAAATAAAATAGTGCATAGAAGCAATAAATCAAATTCTTCTAAAAATATTATTTTCTATGCAAATATTTGTATGCTTCTAAAAAATATTTACTATGTACTAAGATATTACAATTTTTTATAGAGAGAAAAAATATATCAACAACACGCGGTGTTCCCAAGCGGTCCCCCATCTAAGTACTAACCGCGCCCGACGTTGCTTAACTTCGGTGATCGGACGAGAACCGGTGTTTTCAACGTGGTATGGTCGTTGACAAAATCACATAAATGCATTAGAAATATTAAATAACAAACAAAATAATAGAAATAGTAACCTGTGTTAAAGCAGGGAAACATTGAATACAAAATTTCACAATCCAAAAATAATATGTGGATTTTTTGAAGTATAATAATATAAATTTTCTTCTAAAAATATTGCAAATATTTGTATGCTTCTAAAAAATATTTACTATGTACTAAGATATTACAATTTTTTATAAAAAGAAAAAAGTATATCAACAACACGCGGTGTTCCCAAGCGGTCCCCCATCTAAGTACTAACCGCGCCCGACGTTGCTTAACTTCGGTGATCGGACGAGAACCGGTGTTTTCAACGTGGTATGGTCGTTGACAAAGTCACACAAATTAATTCGAAATATTAAATAGCAAACAAGATAATAGAGATAGTATATTGCGTAATGGAAAAAATTATTGAATACAAAACTCCACAATCCAAAAATAATATCTGGTAGTTTTAAAGTATGTACAATATAATATAAAATATATAAAATATTGTAGAAAAAAAATTTAATTCTAAATAATATAATAGATTATTATCAAGATTTAATTATTTTACTTGAATTAATCTTATAATTAACGTACTATAAAATCCATAGTAAAAGTATATGCACATTATTAACTAAGTACCGAAGCATACCAATGATTTTACCAATAATTATAAAAACAGTAATAATATCATTAATAACAATTTTAGTTTCAGCAATTTTAGTTTAATTCAACAACCTAATATTAACTTTTTTAAATTATTTTTTAAAGTTGAAATTTTAATTTGGTTTTATTATTTGGAAAATGCCTAATATATGCTAGCGATTAATAGGTGTAAACTTACTATACATTGTACTATGATGGAAAGATGTTCTGAATAAATTAGGCTATCTCCAACGATAAGCAATTTGTGAATTCAATTTTAGTTAAAATGAATTGTGTAGCAATTTGCAAATTTATAACTTCTGTTAAGAAGTTCACGTCGGCAAATTCCCTTCTGTTAGAGATTCAACCTATTTAATATGGTGGTAAAATTAGTTCAACCATTGAAATTGGCGTAATGGGTACATAAGGAACCGAAATATCCTTTAACCACCGTTTTATAAAACGTAACATTAAATTTACTGTAGTGCAATTTAAAGTTTAATTTCAGATCAAAGTCTTTCTATAAAAAATTGTAATATCTTAGTTCTTAGTACATAGAAAATATTTTTTAGAAGCATAAAAATATTTGCATAGAAAATAATATTTTTAGAAGAATATTTTATATTATTGTACTTTAAAAATTCAAGTATGTATTATTTTTGAAGAATATTTTATATTATTATACTTTAAAAATTCCAAATATTATTTTTGGATTGTGGAATTTGTATTCAATGATTGCTTCCATTACACAGGTTACTCTTTCTATTATTTTGTTTGTTATTTAATATTTCTAATTAATTTATGTGATTTTGTCAACGACCATACCACGTTGAAATCACCGGTTCTCGTTCTCGTCCGATCACCGAATCCATTAGGAGACGTTGTAATCAGATTGGATTGTCAGCCCGAGGCAGCCTGGCTTTATTGCGAGAACAATGCGGTGAACAGTTAATTTGTCGCTTGAGACCGGTGATTTGGCCGCGTATATCTTGCGATATTACAGTTTTCTGTTTCGGCTAAGTAAAGTATAAAGTCTACATGGATAAATTGGTTACAATTGAAGAATAGGAAACCACCATTATTCGCGTCATTAGCCAAATACCACTCGAAATGCTCCTACGCAGCTACGGCCGACATTTGAAAGAAATATTCTTTAAAAAAATAAATGTAAAGAATGGTTCTGTTTATGATAATAAAGATTATCTGATAAAATGATATTTTTTTTTTTTTTAATTTTTGAAATAAGTACCTCTAAATAAATGAATCCCATTATATAACTAAAGTAATTGACAAAACATATATAAGTAATTTATTCCCCACTTTTTTAAATATTTTTATTTATTGTGGGGTAAAAATTATGTTATAAATTATCTAAAATTACTCACTTTCTATACTTCTGCTCTTACTTATAATATAAAACATATATGTTCACAAATATAAACTATGCATATAAAACCTAACTCCAAATTTAATTTTTTTTTCTTTTATATTTATAGTTCACAGTTTATTTAAAAATTAAATTTTTTATTAAGTTGAGTTGCTTAATAAAGTGTTATCGCTTCTCGGCCTTATGGCTAAGATCAAAGTGTAGTATCTGTTCTTATCAGCTTAACATCTGATAGCTCCCCCATAGGGGGACAACAAATGTTAAACTGATTTTTGGAAATAGACGGAGTGCTAGGGGCTTGCTCCACCTCTGTCGCGGGTTGGCCCAGTATTGCAGTACCGCTGGGATCGGCCCAAATATATTATCCTAAGAATTATTAAAATTAAATTCCGGTTTTAACTTTACATTCCGTTTTAAATTTACGCCTAACTATATTCATATAGTTTACTGTATAACTTACTACATCAATAATCTATGAAGAAATTTCAATTATAGTATAAGTGATATTTTTCCATAGATAAAACATATATTGGTACGCACATTCAAATGCTAAACTTTCAATTTTACACAAAACTGCAAAGTGACTTATGCCACTTTCAAAATAAACGACTCAATTATAGACTTTGACTATATAAATGGTGAAAAAATTGTTGCAGTTACGAACAGCTGTCAGTCGTTTGGTTTTTTTCTGAAATTTATTTTATTTATTAGATTTATTTCAACAATAAAAATGAGATATTTTGATGACACTATTGGTTATTAAATTTTATTACACAGGACAACAAAATTGCAGTTTTCTTAGTAAAATTTGGCCAGCTGTTCATCCTCAATTAGGTTTTTTTTATATTGCTGGCTAGTTTGTATTTTTTAGCCAGCAACTATAAAATAGCTAAAGTAGTAGTTTTACGTCAACATTGTAGAAAGATCTGAATTGTAAATAACTTTCTTATATATATATTGAAAAAAGAATTGAAGTTAATCAATGTCGGTGTGATCAGTACGTAGCTTGGTAATACTGCGTGTTGTTGGAAAATTGTTTATTAAAATATTTTGTCAGTGACGAAATTACACAAACAAAATAATATATACAAGAATAAATATTGAAAAGAAGACAACAACTGATTTTATATTATTGGTCAAAGTAAAAATATTTTCAGGATAATTAATTTACCCAGCTAAAATTAGCCGGGTACTACAAAAATTTATTTTAGACTCATTAGAGTGCTCCTCTCCACGGAAATCTTTAGTAAAAGGCGAAAGATTTATTCGACAATTGAAGAGAAGCCAGAGTAATTATTGCCTTTTATTTTGTTAATTTTATATGAATTTTTATACATTTCGACTGTGAGTTATAGTTCAGAATTGAAAAATATTTTTAGGTATCAAATTGGCGACGTAAAATATATATATATATAATCAGGAACCATATGTAATCTTATTTGTACCTATTGGATTATCTAAACGTATAATTTTTTTAATAATTATATTAAAATAATTTCGGTTTCTAATATTAATTGTAAATAACATACTTGTTTATTGATTAAATATTCCAAAAATATAGTAATCTGTACAGCAAGCTTAACAATATTATGATAAAGCATAGAAGATTTTTTTGAATTAGTTCTTAAGAAATTTACATAATTCAATAATATGCGGGAAATGAAATATAACCTTAATTTTAGCAAATTATAAATTATACGAATATATAGGTAATCCCTTGTTTATATTACTTTATAAACAACAAGGTAATATCAAAAATATATATAATAAGTTATAAGGAACTTCCATACATATGTATTGTAATAATATAAATTATAGTCTTAAAATATTGAACTTTATTGAATAGTAATCAGTAACATGATAATCGCTGACAATATGGTTAAGAAATTATTTAAGTACCAAATTACTGGATTAAAGTTATTAAAACTTCAAATAAGAAATTTCCATTTGAAGTTGTAAATATATGGCAACTAAAGATTTTTTTTCATCGCAGCCTATGAAAAATACTATTGGATAGAAAAAAGAGAAGAAAATAACAATGCAGTAGATTGATTTAAAATTTAATGGTTGCATTATACAAAAAATCAACCTTCTAAAAATTTTTTCAAATATTGCCATACTATTGAAGAAAGTTTTTTGATCTTAAAAGTTCAAAAGTGAAGACAATTAACACCAGATTATTTAACTAAACTTCTAGTTTACCCAAAAAGTGGAAAAATTTCAACAGAAAAAAAGAAGGACCTAATGGTATTGGTGCAATATATGCCGCCAGTGAACCACATGTTTTATAAGAATCTTTAAACAGATGTTATTTTTACTGAATCGGAAGAAGAATAGTTTTTCTATATATTTTTGCATTATTTTATAATTTTGTAAAAAGAATAATTTAATGAAAAATATAATTTTAAATTTCTTAAATAGTAAATAGATTTTGGAGTAATCCATTTTGTTTTATTAATTTCTCAAATGATGTAAAATGCCAAAGCGGCTTAACCCACAAAAAGTCCTTTTAATAACAGAAAACGGACCACAGGGATAAAATGTTTTATAGTAATTTTTAACGTGCAGAGTACGTTAAAAATTATGTAGAATTAGCTTTTCTATCATATCAAAAGCTTTATAAATAAATGTTTTAACAACATATGAAAATATCGTATGTTTTAAAATGCGATTTTCTCGATAAACATTTTTTGAGGGTGACTATGGTTTTGATACCCTCAAATATAACTATTTAATATAAAAAAAATTTAATCTTTAAAGATGTTTTTTGTCGGGACGGCGCGAACGCCATTCCCGGCTACCAAAAATTTCACGCACGAGTTATTCACATTAGGAATAATCGCGGAGGTCAAATCCACCGTAGTGCAATGGCAGATCCTCGCTCCGGGGGAACCGCCTTGTTGATCACGGTAACCCCTACGCCAGGTAAGTATGCTTTCTGCACATAACTGTAAACGTTTTATACAAACATTTACAATTCCGACTGTGAACTATAAAGTATAAAGAAATTGAAATGATTGTTAGATAAATTTCAATATTAATATTGAATTCTTGAATGTCAAATTATAGTTATTTTTTTTGCAATTTAATATAATTATGATATGTAAAATTAAAATTGTTATTGAAGAATATTATAAAAAGTTCAATTGTTTTATGTAAAACAAGTTGAATATAAATACTTTTCACTCACAAATGTATGAACATAGA
>OZ010645.1:44375537-44378037 GCA_963932195.1 Empis livida
TTACTATGTACTAAGATATTACAATTTTTTATAAAAAGAAAAATGTATATCAACAACACGCGGTGTTCCCAAGCGGTCCCCCATCTAAGTACTAACCGCGCCCGACGTTGCTTAACTTCGGTGATCGGACGAGAACCGGTGTTTTCAACGTGGTATGGTCGTTGACAAAATCACATAAATTAATTAGAAATATTAACCCTACACTGCGCGATTTTTTTTTTTTTTGTGAAAAAATATGTTTTTAACTAAAAAGAATGCAAGGAACTCTGCAAAAATAATGAAAAAATTTAATTTTAATTATAAATATAGTTTTATTAAAAATAATGAGATGTAGCAAATTTGATACATAGTGTTAAATGAGACAATGCAATTCAGTTTTTTCATATAAGGTTTGAAAAATAAATAGTTCATATTAATTTAGTTTGTTGCTATATATAATTATTAATTTTATTCTTTTTATAAAAAAATATTAAAATATGAAGTTCATTTAAAACTATAAAATGTTCATTTAAAAATATAAAATATATAATGTTAGAAAAAAGTTTATTGCAATTTTTTTATAGTAAATTAGGTATTGTAAAATTTATAAAAACAATTATTGTTTTTATTTAAACATAAATGTAAATTACATTTTGAACATTTTATTGAAGAAAAATTTGTGCAAAGTGGCAATTTGCACCTTTGTCTTTTATCTTCGTATATTGGCCAATGGTTAGTTGCATCCATGCGAACTTCCTTAGGTGGAATAAAAGATGTTGTTGCTGATCGCTTTTTTTTAATTTGAATTTGGTTTTCTGTTGCACCAGAAGATGGTCTACCTCTTTTGGATGCAATAATGGATGGTCTACCAGAAGATGGTCTACCTCTTTTGGATGCAACATGATCCTAAATTTGGTTCATCGTCTTGCCTAAACTTTGAATCATTTTCTGAACCTGTATAAATTTCAAAATTATATGCAAATCCGTTTGTACCACACAAAACATACAGTTTGTAGCCCCATTTATGAGGTTTAGCTGGCATATATTGCTTTAGGTAAATTTTAGCCTTAGTAGCACACAGCTGTTCATCTACAGAAAGATATTGTTGTAATGGTACACTTCTAAATTTTTTATTTAGATCATCAACTATTGGCCGAATTTTGAAAATTCGATCATGTTCAAGGTGGTCTCTTGGCAACATATTATCATTATTATTGAAATGCAAAAATCTTCTAATTCTTTCAAATTCTTTCTGACTTATACTTTTTTTAATATGTTCGTATCCAAAATTGGTAGACCAATAGCTTCGTGTATTTGGCATGTGAACAACTGACATATAAATACAAATTCCTAAATATTTTTTTATATCATCAGATTTTAACGCAGCCGATTTTGTTGTCAATTGCGTTGCATACAGATTAGATTCATCAACAATTTTATTAATAAGTTTGTCCGTATTTTGTGTTCTTTTTATGAAAAAGAAGAAAAAACGTGAATGATTTTTGCCAAAAATTATATATAATGATTTGTTATAACCAAATAAAAAAATATATTTTCAGAAATTTAACTTAAATAATTCTTCTCTTAACTTAACTTAATAATTAATATATAACGATTGCTTTTTTATTTTCGAATGAATTTTGTGTATTTAATTTCAATGTTAAATTAGAATTCGCTTGCAGAACGGAAAATGTCAACCTTGCTAGACGACGACTCATGTGCGAGAGAGATTGTTTGCGTTATTCTTCCGGCTTTTTACTTTATTTTTTTTCGGTGCTGCCAAATGCGTGCAACTAATAAATTTCTATCCCAGAAGAAATGCATGCATGCTACAAGTTGATCATCAAAAAAATACTTGAAGAAACTATAAGGAGTATCTAATTTATTAATTTCTATTGCCAAAGATAAATCACCAATAAATGTTTTTGATTCTTTAGCTAATTTTAAACTTTTCTGTTTCCATAGAATACGAGAATATTTTTGTTTTAATTCTTCTGCTTCTTTTTTTGAATCTCTTGATGAAGAAGCGATGCATGATTCTGATGTTGAAGATGTGGAAATTGGATTTGTTGTTACAGAGCTGACAAGTAATTCATTTAAATCCATTAAATTACCATCAGCTTCAATCATAACAGGAAGATTTTCAATGTCAATTTTTTTATGTATTTCAGCATTATTTGCTATTTCTGCAGCTTCATCACCAAAATCATAATCATCATCATCAAAATCATCTTCGCTCTCTGATAAAGTAGCGAGAAATACACATATTTCATCATCAGTTAGACAAGTTTTTGGTAGATACATTTTTCTATAAAAAATATCAATTTAACAGCTATGTAGCAAATGTGATACAACTAAATTTATGGTTCTATTATTTATATCTCTTATTATTTTTTCTAAATAAAATTATTTAAAACACTATTACTTACCTTTTGCTTATCAAAAACACACTTTTTAAAATTTTATTAATTGCAGAATATTTAAAAATAAACTAAATTCTAATTGCAATTCTTATACGATT